>JBAMBR010005232.1:0-44328 GCA_037044475.1 Zaprionus obscuricornis | reverse complement strand
ACACACATATAAAGTCCAACTGGCAGTCTCTCTGTCTGTCTGCCTTGCCTATACCCTAACTGTCTGTCCAATTGTCTAGCATGTCTGCCTATCTTCCCTAGTCTTCGTCTGCTTTTCTCTGCGTTCATCATACTAGGCAACTATATATATATATATATATAGCTCGACAAAGTTCCATTACTCAAACCAGACACTGCGACGCACATTTTCCTTTAATTTCCTTTTTAGTTTCAACGCCAACTATCTCGTCATGAAAATTCATGCTCTCACTCTCTTTCTCTTTCCTCTTGCTGCTAAACTTGATGATGTTCAGGCAATAAAAATTGTCAGCTTAAAGTCATAATGCATATACATACATACACAACTTTAATGAATACCCGCGAGGCTATGCAAACAAAAATGTAACGGCCAACGGGCCATATAAAATGCATTTTGAGTAACTAACTTTAAACACAGCAAACGCGTTCATTTGGGAATGTTATGTACGGGATAATATCGCTGCACTGCGCCCCTTGACTCTGTATACAGCATACAGCACACAGCATACAGCACAGTGGCGCCCGCCCACACACATTGCCTTGGGACACAGCAGCAGGATGCAAAATGCAGTAGAACAGAATAGCAGGTGCAGTTGAAGGCAGAGCGGCAGAGGCCAAGGCTGAGGCAAGGGCAAAAGCAACAGTAGAGATAGAGATCAGAGACAGAGGCAGCTGCAGAGATCGAGACAGAGGCAGTAGCAGTAAAAGCAGCGACAGCAGAGAGACACAGACAGCAGCTAAAGTTGCCGCGACAACAAATAGTTGAAGGGATTGTCAATGCCTCAAAACAGTTTGACGATGTGAGTAAGTAGCTTTTATATTATCATAAGTTTATGCATAAACCAAAATCATGATAACCGAACAGCATAAACACAACGAGCAATTTTTTCTACACATATATTCATGTTGCAGTTGAAACTTGTTTACTGTCACATATAAATGCAATGACTTTATGAATATTAATAAATATTTAGAAAGTTCATATATTTTTTCTAAACATAACTAAAAAAATTAAAATTAATATTTCTTCTATAAAATTTATATTATAAAAACTATAAAAATAATTTTAAAAGAAAATTACTGCAAATTATTGGCAAAATTTATTTTTATATTTTAATTGAAATTTATAGATGAAAATATATATAGAAAATAAAATATAAATACATAAAAAATATTTTTAAAAAAAATAATATTAGTACTGAATCTCTATGCTGTCATCTTGTGAATATTAATAATTATCTAATAATATTTCTCTATGAAATTTATATATTAAAAACTATAAAAATAATTTTAAGAAAATTTACTGCAAGTTATTGGCGAAAATTTTTTTTAATAATTTAAATGAAATTTATAGATAAAAATATATATAAAATATTTAAAAAAAATAATAATAATAGTATTAAATATATATGCTGTCTCTTGTGAATATCATGAATATAAATAATTATCTAATCATATTTCTCTATGAAATTTATATATTAAAAACTATAAAAATAATTTACAAAAAAAATTGTATAATTTAAATTTATAGATTTTTTATTTTTTTAAGATTTTTATGAAAAGAAAGAAAATAAAGAAAAATAAATATTAAAAAAAAATACTATTAAATAGTATTAAATATATAAATATATATTATAAAATTTATATATTAAAATCTATAAAAAATATATTAAACTTTAATAAAAAATAATTTAATAAAATAAATTAATTAAAAAAAAAAAGAAAATAAATTGAAAACTTTATTTAACAGATTAACAAATTGACAGACAGTCTGATAAACAGTCTGGTAAATAAAAAATAAAGTAAATAAATAAAGTGCTACAAAAAAAAAAACTGATGGGGAAAAATGTAACGCTAGCAAAATCTCAGACCAGAACACAAAAAAAAATAATTTACGATATTTCGCCGCATGAACAAAATATCTTACAGTGCGGCTTTAAGTAAATACATCAATGTTGCCTGCTGACTACTGACTGCTATCTGCCTCTGCCTTTGCCTCTGCCTCTGCCTTTGCCTCTGCCTCTGTGCCTGATTCGTCTGCCTGTTCCTGCTTCTTTACAATCGGCCAGGCATACACTGTCGGTCTGCTTTATGTGCAAAAAGTCTACGCCCACGCGACGGCAATGCAAATAGTTAGGCATACAGACTGCTTACCTATCAGCATTGAGTATTACACAGAGACAGAGAGAGAGAGAAAGAGAAAAAGAGTGAAGAGCAGAGAGAAAGGGAGGTAAGTGAAGTATACATCGCAACATTTGCGGTTACGTTAGCCTACGAATACCATGGAAATGACAGACGATGTAAAAGAGTTCATTAATATTGCAAGGTGGACGAGCGACAACAGCAACAGCAACAGCAACAGCAACAAGAAGAACGACAGCAACAGCAACTGAAAGCAGAACGACAGCAACAGCCACAGCAGCAAGAAGAACGACACCAAAAACAAGCTGAATAACATTTTTGGACTGTGCGCACAATTATTTTGTAATTTGTCATATTTTGTAGGCCTAGTACGTCTCATGTCAGTAGTAAGTCATAGCTAGGTTTGCTGAGGCCGCGCTAACACGCCCGCTGCAGAATGTTAGGCGTCTTTGTCCAGAGAACATTCAAGTAGCAAAGTCTCGGGCTCAAGTGGCTTGACGGCCTACTAAATAGGAAATGCATGTTTCTTGGCAAAAGTTGACTGTTTCTAGGGGGTGGAGAGGGGGAGGCGGTAGGCAGGTTGTAGGGTAACAGAGATTGTAGGCAGGCAGGCAGGCAAAGGAAGGCAAAGCAAGGCAAGCAGGCTGCATAATTGTTTGTATTTTACGCTTTACATGAAAGCTAAGCAAATCTTTTGTTACACTGTCTACAGCAACATTTTGCTAGCAAGCTAACTGTAGCTGTAGATGTAGATGTAGCTATAGCTGCGCCTCATACCTTATATACACTATGAGCTATAGCTAGCTATATACCCCAATCAACTGGCAACCCTTCTTGGAGCTTTTGTTGGCCTTACGCTTTGTATGCATATTCTAAACATGGCGGCGCTTGTCGCTTGTCGCTTGTCGGCTACCTCAACCTACTTTTGGGGGCCAGACGTTACGTTACGTTGCGTTGTTGTCGTCGTCGTTGTCGTTGTCGTTAAGACCTTAATAGTGCCAAGCTTCGCTCTCACTACCCCTAAAAGTAGTACAGCCTATGATGCCTCCACACCCAATGTGCACCCAGTCAACAGTGAGGCAGCAAGTTTTTTTTTTGTTGTTGCTGCTGTTGTTGCTGTGCATATTTACCTAGCCCGTTCTTCAATGTTCACATCATCAGCAGCATTTACTTACTGTATGCGGGTATAACTAATTTCTATATCGTATAACATATAGACTTGTAATTCTCATAGTACATAATATTACTATTAAGCTTCAAGCACACAAGCATAAAAAAAAAAAAACAGAAAACCAAAATTATATTAAAAGTCGATTAACTACAAAAAGGGGCAAAATTGTATTTTAATGTCATGCAAATCATTTTGTCATTAAGAAATGGTCTGAAAATTGGCTACAAATACAATTTTGGCAGCTGATAAACTGAACTGACAATAAAATAAATTAAATAATTATTTAAAAAAAAAAAATAAAACATAATTAAAGCATAAATAAATTGTAAAAATATTTTAATTTTTTTAAAATAATAATAATATTTTTTAAAATAATAAAAATATTTTCAAAATTATAAAAATATTTTAATAATATAATTTTTTAAAAATAATAAATAATATATTTTTAAAATAATAATAAATTTTTTTTTAAAATAATAAAAATATTTTTACAAATAATAAAAATATATTCTTAAAAATAATAAAAAATATTTTTTAAAAATAATAAAAATATATTTAATAATAAAAATATTTTTTAAAATAATAGAAATATTTTTTAAAATATAATAAAAAATTTTAAAAATAATAAAAAATATTTTTTAAAAATAATAAAAAATAATAAAAATATATTTAATAATAAAAATATTTTTTAAAATAATACAAATACTTTTTAAAATAATAATAAAAAATTTTAAAATAATAACAATATTTTTTAAAAATAATAACAATATTTTTTAAAAATAATACACAAGATTTTTTAAAAATAATAAAAATATTTCTTAAAAATAATAAAAATATTTTTTAAGATAATAAAAATATTTTTTTTAAATATATTTAAAATATTTATTAATTTTTATTTTTTTTTTATTTTTATTTTTACAGCGTATAAATTCGTCGCATTGAGCAAAACTATATTTATATATCATCCGTCATAATTTTCATATGCAGCAGTTTGTCCACGCTGCCCTCTTCTTCTTTTTTTTCTCTCCACTGCTGCCCCTGCTGCTGCTGCAGCTCCCACCATCTGCTATTTTACCCCAACCTACAACCCTTGTCCGTTTCGTTTCTTTGCTTTGCTTCGCTTTAGTTTTTTCTTTCTATTTTTTTTTCAGTGTTTTTTTTTTTTTTTTTGTTAAATTACATGCACACACATATACAGTCAAATATTTATTTAAAACTTATGCCCGAGGCCTTTCATTACTGTGCACGTAAAAATATATATTTTTGTTCTGCTTTTCTGCAGTTTCATTATTTTTTATTTCTACGTTTTCCTTTCTTTCTCATTTTTTTTTATTTTTTTTTTTGTTTTGTGCTGCTGCTATTTTCACTGTGCAAATGTGCGGCATGTCGCTTTGTGCTTACTGTTCGTCGCATTGTCTCTCTCACTCTCTCTAGCTATCTCTCTCTTTAGCTTTGTTCTATGATTTTAAATAATTTTTTTTTTTTTTTTTGTAATATTTATACTTTTATTTTATTTATTTTTTTTTTTTTGTCTTTATGTTTTTACTGTCAAAATATTTGCTTAGTTAATTCACTTGTCGTTTTGGTAAGTTTTTTATACGCTCATTTTTTGTTCTCTCTGTGTGTTTTTTTTTCTGCATATTTTCTAGTGTCTAGAGAAGTTATAATTAGTCGTATTTGTCTGCCTTTGAGACCTTATCACAAACTTATTGTTCTTTCCACACTGTGCCATGAACAATGCAATGTGACGTAATGAATGTCGAAGCAAAAAAAAAGAAGAAAAAAGTTCTCTCAAGATTTTTAATGGTATCTAATGCTTCACGAATTGCATTCAATTAAATTTTACGCTAGCTCCAAAGCATCCAAAGACCAATGGAGATTGCATAGTAACATAGAAAGCAGAGCTTATAATGAAGTGAAAGATGAAGAGCTGAAAACATGAGATACTGACTGACGAACTGAGCAAATGATGAGCTAAAGAAATGATGACTGAACAAACTGAAGAGATGAAGAACTGAAGAACATCATGGGCAATGCCAGCATAGCGTACAGTGTTTGCCTTCGAGATGTTAATTAAAATTGTCTGTTGTCTGATGGATTTCATAGAAAGCAATCAAATAAGAACTATCAAATGATAGTTCTAGGTAATCGATATTGCTGCGCAGTAACAGCATATCAGCATAGACAATACCTAGGTATGAGATGCTATTATTAACACAGCATCAGGCAAGCTAAGTAATGGAAAATTTTATTAAAAAAGCTAATACAGCAGCAAATACAAGAAAATCGAAAATTTACGAACATTTTATACTCTTGGACATTACAAAATCTGAGAATTTAAACATGGGAAGAGAAATATAATCTTAAGCTCAAATTGCAATGAAACTCAAGTCAAATAATAGAAGAGCATAATCAAAAGAGTAAAACTTGTCATTAAAATTTCTTCTCTAATATTTCTCTAATATCAGCGATACAATATTTCCCTTTATGACATTATCGATAATTTATCGAATTAACAATTGAGTTTAATTCAAAGAAATTTAAGAACCAATATTCTGAATTATATAAATTGTACTTTCAACCTAGTCATTAATTATCGATTATATATTGTCGATAATTTATCGAAACAACAAAATCGATTAATTAAGCGCAAAGTAAGCCTCAATTGCGAATTACAAATTGTATATTCAGCATACATAGAGTTAAATGCGACATTAACATACCTTCTACGACTTTCGTATGCCACCGATGCATTATCGATAACACTAATTAAGCGCAATTTAAGCCCCAATTGCGAATTAGGAATTTTAAAAAATTTTATTTTCAGCATTTCAGTTAATATCGACAATTAAATGCCTTCTATGGCTTTAATATACTATCGATATATTATCGATAGCATTATCGATAACTTATCGAATAAAAGATCGATTAATTAGACACAATTGAAACCCCAATTGGGAAGTAAGAGTTTTACAAATTATATTTTCGGCATACATAGTGTTAAACGCGACACTAATTTGACTTCAACGACTTTTGTATGCCATCGATACATTATCGATAACATTTTATAACATAATCAATAATTTAATAAACCAGCCAAACAATTAAATTTTGTATATTTGCAGCCCCCAAATTGCAAATTGTAAATTTATTATATATCGCAATTTATTTTTTATTTAATAATAAAAAAAAAAAAAAAAATGTAATAAAATTTTGTTCAGCTCACCTGTAGAAACAATATTATTTATATAAATTTTATATAAATTATTAATAGCTAATAATATGCGAAAATATGTTTTAAAAATATATATTTATTATTTTTAAGCAAAGCCAAAAAAAATATGTAAGAAAAAATATTTTTTAAAAATTATTCAGCATTCGCTAAAATTAATCGTAAAAATAAACAAATTTATTTTCTCAATTCTAATTTTTTCCATTTCTTAAAGTTGGGACGTTGAATATTTTGACGTAGAAATTGTATAGAAAGTTTTGAAATACTTGTTATAATTTTTTTATAAATATTTTATTTTTATTTTATTTATTTATATTTTTTTTTCTACAAATATTTCATCATATATTTAAAAAAAAAATAAATAAAATAAAAATTCTAAAAAATTAATTTTAGAAAAACATTTTTAAATTTTTAATTATTAATTTTTTTTGTTTTTAATTTTTATATAATTATTAAATATTTTATTTAAACAATCTTTGAAAAGTAAAAAATAAATACAAATATTTCATCATATATTTTAATAAATTTATATTTAGAAAAACATTTTTAAATTTTTATTTATTCATTTTTTTGTTATTTTTAATTTTTATATAATTATAAAATATTTTATTTAATTATTTTAAAAAATCTTTGACCAGTTAAAGATAAAAATACAAACGCAATAAATCATAATATTAGCTGCTAGATAATACAGGGTGCCTAAAACTAACTCAAGCAAGCAACGAAATAGGAAAAAAATAAAATGAAAGAAAGCGCATGTTGAGTTGAGACACAATTTGCAATTTGGGGGCTGCAAATACACAGATTTAATTGTTTGGCTAGTTTTGTTAAATTATTGATTATGTTATAAAATGTTATCGATAATGTATCGATGGCATACAAAAGTCGTTGAAGTCTATTTAGTGTCGCGTTTAACACTATGTATGCTGAATGTATAATTTGTAAGTCGTAATTGTGGCTTAAATTGCGGCCAATTAAACGATATTTTTTGGTTCGATAAGTTATCGATAATGTTATCGATATAATAAAAGGAATTCAATTGTCGATCTTCACTATAAGTATGCTGAAAATAAAATTTTTTAAAATTCCTAATTCGCAATTGGGGCTTAAATTGCGCTTAATTAGTGTTATCGATAATGTATCGATGGCATACAAAAATCGTAGAAGGTATGTTAATGTCGCATTTAACTCTATGTATGCTGAATATACAATTTGTAAAATTCTTAATTCGCAATTGCAGCTTAAATTGCGTCTAATTAAACGATATTATTCGTTCGATAAATTATCGACAATGTATAATCGATTATTAATGACTAGGTTGAAAGTACAATTTATATAATTCAGAATATTGGTTGTTAAATTTCTTTGAATTACTGTCAATTGTTAATTCGATAAATTATCGATAATGCCATAAAATGAATTATTGTATCGCTGATATACAAATATTAGAGAAGAAATTTTAATGACAAGTTTAACTCTTTTGATTATGCTCTTCTATTATTTGACTTGAGTTTCATTGTAATTTGAGATTATGATTATATTTCTCTTCCCATGTTTAAATTCTCAGATTTTGTAATGTCCAAGAGTGTAAAATGTTCGTCAATTTTCGCTTTTCTTGTATTTTTTTGCTGCTCTATTTACAATTTAGCTTTTTTTTAATAAAATTTTCCATTACTTAGCTTGCCTGATGCTATGTTAATAATAGCATCTCATACCTAGGTATTGTCTATGCTGATATGCTGTTACTGCGCAGCAATATCGATTACCTAGAACTATCATTTGATAGTTCTTATTTGATTGCTTTCTATGAAATCCATCAGACAACAGACAATTTTAATTAACATCTCGAAGGCAAACACTGTACGCTATGCTGGCATTGCCCATAATGTTCTTCAGTTCTTCATCTCTTCAGTTTGTTCAGTCATCATTTCTTTAGCTCATCATTTGCTCAGTTCGTCAGTCAGTATCTCATGTTTTCAGCTCTTCATCTTTCACTTCATTATAAGCTCTGCTTTCTATGTTACTATGCAATCTCCATTGGTCTTTGGATGCTTTGGAGCTAGCGTAAAATTTAATTGAATGCAATTCGTGAAGCATTAGATACCATTAAAAATCTTGAGAGAACTTTTTCTTCTTTTTTTTTTGCTTCGACATTTATTACGTCACATTGCATTGTTCATGGCACAGTGTGGAAAGAACAATAAGTTTGTGATAAGGTCTCAAAGGCAGACAAATACGACTAATTATAACTTCTCTAGACACTAGAAAATATGCAGAAAAAAAAACACGCAGAGAGAACAAAAAATGAGCGTATAAAAAACTTACCAAAACGACAAGTGAATTAACTAAGCAAATATTTTGACAGTAAAAACATAAAGACAAAACATAAAAAAAAAAAAAAAAAGTATAAATATTAAAAAAAAAAAAAAAAAATTATTTAAAATCATAGAACAAAGCTAAAGAGAGAGATAGGTAGAGAGAGTGAGAGATACAATGCGACGAACAGTAAGCACAAAGCGACATGCCGCACATTTGCACAGTGAAAATAGCAGCAGCACAAAACAAAAAAAAAATGAGAAAGAAAGGAAAACGTAGAAATAAAAAATAATGAAACTGCAGAAAAGCAGAACAAAAATATATATTTTTACGTGCACAGTAATGAAAGGCCTCGGGCATAAGTTTTAAATAAATATTTGACTGTATATGTGTGTGCATGTAATTTAACAAAAAAAAAAAAAAAAAAACACTGAAAAAAAATAGAGAAAAAACTAAAGCGAAGCAAAGCAAAGAAACGAAACGGACAAGGGTTGTAGGTTGGGGTAAAATAGCAGATGGTGGGAGCTGCAGCAGCAGCAGGGGCAGCAGTGGAGAGAAAAAAAAGAAGAAGAGGGCAGCGTGGACAAACTGCTGCATATGAAAATTATGACGGATGATATATAAATATAGTTTTGCTCAATGCGACGAATTTATACGCTGTAAAAAAAAAATAAAAAAAAAATAAAAATTAATAAATATTTTAAATATATTTAAAAAAAATATTTTTATTATCTTAAAAAATATTTTTATTATTTTTAAGAAATATTTTTATTATTTTTAAAAAATCATTGTTATTATTTTTAAAAAATATTGTTATTATTTTTAAAAAGTATTCTTATTATTTTTAAAAAGTATTTTTATTATTATTTTAAAAATATTATGTATTATTTTAAAAAATATTTTTATTATTAAATATATTTTTATTATTTTTTATTATTTTTAAAAAATATTTTTTATTATTTTAAAATTTTTTTTTTATTATTTTAAAAATATTTCTATTATTTTAAAAAATATTTTTATTATTAAATATATTTTTATTATTTTTAAAAAATATTTTTTATTATTTTTAAGAAATATTTTTATTATTTGTAAAAATATTTTTATTATTTAAAAAAAAATTTATTATTTTTAAAAAATTATATTATTTGTTTTGCTTTAATTTGATTTTTTGTTATTTGTAAAAATATTTTTATAATTTTTGAAATATATTTTTATTATTTTTAAAAAATATTATTATTATTTTTAAAAAAATGTAAAAATATTTTTATTATTTATATATATATTTTTATTATATATATATATATTTTTATTATTTTTAAAAAATTATTTAATTTATTTTATTGTCAGTTCAGTTTATCAGCTGCCAAAATTGTATTTGTAGCCAATTTTCAGACCATTTCTTAATGACAAAATGATTTGCATGACATTAAAATACAATTTTGCCCCTTTTTGTAGTTAATCGACTTTTAATATAATTTTGGTTTTCTGTTTTTTTTTTTTTATGCTTGTGTGCTTGAAGCTTAATAGTAATATTATGTACTATGAGAATTACAAGTCTATATGTTATACGATATAGAAATTAGTTATACCCGCATACAGTAAGTAAATGCTGCTGATGATGTGAACATTGAAGAACGGGCTAGGTAAATATGCACAGCAACAACAGCAGCAACAACAAAAAAAACTTGCCTCACTGTTGACTGGGTGCACATTGGGTGTGGAGGCATCATAGGCTGTACTACTTTTAGGGGTAGTGAGAGCGTAGCTTGGCACTATTAAGGTCTTAACGACAACGACGAACGACAACAACGCAACGTAACGTAACGTCTGGCCCCCAAAAGTAGGTTGAGGTAGCCGACAAGCGACAAGCGACAAGCGCCGCCATGTTTAGAATATGCATACAAAGCGTAAGGCCAACAAAAGCTCCAAGAAGGGTTGCCAGTTGATTGGGGTATATAGCTAGCTAGCTCATAGTGTATATAAGGTATGAGGCGCAGCTATAGCTACATCTACATCTACAGCTACAGTTAGCTTGCTAGCAAAATGTTGCTGTAGACAGTGTAACAAAAGATTTGCTTAGCTTTCATGTAAAGCGTAAAATACAAACAATTATGCAGCCTGCTTGCCTTGCTTTGCCTTCCTTTGCCTGCCTGCCTGCCTACAATCTCTGTTACCCTACAACCTGCCTACCGCCTCCCTCTCCACCCTAGAAACAGTCAACTTTTGCCAAGAAACATGCATTTCCTATTTAGTAGGCCGTCAAGCCACTTGAGCCCGAGACTTTGCTACTTGAATGTTCTCTGGATAAAGACGCCTAACATTCTGCAGCGGGCGTGTTAGCGCGGCCTCAGCAAACCTAGCTATGACTTACTACTGACATGAGACGTACTAGGCCTACAAAATATGACAAATTACAAAATAATTGTGCGCACAGTCCAAAAATGTTATTCAGCTTGTTTTTGGTGTCGTTCTTCTTGCTGCTGTTGCTGTTGCTGTCGTTCTGCTTTCAGTTGCTGTTGCTGTCGTTCTTCTTCTTGTTGCTGTTGCTGTTGTCGCTCGTCCACCTTGCAATATTAATGAACTCTTTTACATCGTCTGTCATTTCCATGGTATTCGTAGGCTAACGTAACCGCAAATGTTGCGATGTATACTTCACTTACCTCCCTTTCTCTCTGCTCTTCACTCTTTTTCTCTTTCTCTCTCTCTCTGTCTCTGTGTAATACTCAATGCTGATAGGTAAGCAGTCTGTATGCCTAACTATTTGCATTGCCGTCGCGTGGGCGTAGACTTTTTGCACATAAAGCAGACCGACAGTGTATGCCTGGCCGATTGTAAAGATGCAGGAACAGGGACCCGAAGCAGACACAGAGGCAGAGGCAGAGGCAGTGGCAGATAGCAGCAGGCAACATTGATGTATTTACTTAAAGCCGCACTGTAAGATATTTTGTTCATGCGGCGAAATATCGTAAATTATTTTTTTTTTTTGTTCTGGTCTGAGATTTTGCTAGCGTTACATTTTTCCCCATCAGTTTTTTTTTTGTAGCACTTTATTTATTTACTTTATTTTTTATTTACTGTTTATCAGACTGTCTGTCAATTTGTTAATCTGTTAAATAAAGTTTTCAATTTATTTTTCTTTTTTTTTTTTTAATTAATTTATTTTATTAAATTTTTATTTATTAAAGTTTAATATATTTTTTATAGATTTTAATATATAAATTTTATAATATATATTTATATATTTAATACTATTTAATAGTATTTTTTTTTAATATTTATTTTTCTTTAAATAAAAAATAAAAATAAAAATAAAAAAAAAATAAAAAATCAATAAATTTAAATTATACAATTTTTTGAAAATTATTTTTATAGTTTTTAATATATAAATTTTATAGAGAAATATGATTAGATAATTATTAATATTCATGATATTCACAAGAGACAGCATATATATTTAATACTAATATTATTTTTTTTTAAATATTTTATATATATTTTTATCTATAAATTTCATTTAAATTATAAAAATAAATTTTCCCAATAACTTGCAGTAATTTTTTTAAAATTATTTTTATAGTTTTTAATATATAAATTTCATAGAGAAATATTATTAGATAATTATTAATATTCATAATATGCACAAGAGACAGTAAATATATTTTTAAAAAATATTTTATATATATTTTATATCTATAAATTTCATTTAAATTATCAAAAATAAATTTTTGTTAATAATTTGCAGTAAATTTCTTTTAAAATTATTTTTATAGTTTTTATAATATAAATTTTATAGAAAAATATTAATTTTATTTTTTAGTAATGTTTAGAAAAAATATAAGAACTTTCTAAATATTTATTAATATTCACGAAGTCATTGCATTTAAATCTGACAGTAAACAAGTTTCAACTGCAACATGAATATATGTGTAGAAAAAATTGCTCGTTGTGTTTATGCTGTTCGGTTATCATGATTTTGGTTTATGCATAAACTTATGATAATATAAAAGCTACTTACTCACATCGTCAAACTGTTTTGAGGCATTGACAATCCCTTCAACTATTTGTTGTCGCGGCAACTTTAGCTGCTGTCTGTGTCTCTCTGCTGTCGCTGCTTTTACTGCTACTGCCTCTGTCTCGATCTCTGCAGCTGCCTCTGCCTCTGTCTCTATCTCTATCTCTACTCTTGCTTTTGCCCTTGCCTCAGCCTTTGACTCTGCCGCTCTGCCTTCAACTGCACCTGCTATTCTGTTCTACTGCATTTTGCATCCTGCTGCTGTGTCCCAAGGCAATGTGTGTGGGCGGGCGCCACTGTGCTGTATGCTGCATGTTGTATACAGAGTCAAGGGGCGCAGTGCAGCGATATTATCCCGTACATAACATTCCCAAATGAACGCGTTTGCTGTGTTTAAAGTTAGTTACTCAAAATGCATTTTATATGGCCCGTTGGCCGTTACATTTTTGTTTGCATAGCCTCGCGGGTATTCATTAAAGTTGTGTAGGATATATATATATATATCTATATATGTATCTATGTATGTATATGCATTATGACTTTAAGCTGACAATTTTTTATTGCCTGAACATCATCAAGTTTAGCAGCAAGAGGAAAGAGAAAGAGAGTGAGAGCATGAATTTTCATGACGAGATAGTTGGCGTTGAAACTAAAAAGGAAATTAAAGGAAAATGTGCGTCGCAGTGTCTGGTTTGAGTAATGGAACTTTGTCGAGCTATATATATATATATAGTTGCCTAGTATGATGAAGGAAGAGAAAGACTAGGGAAGATAGGCAGACATGGTAGACAATTGGACAGACAGTTAGGGTATAGGCGAGGCAGACAGACAGAGAGACTGCCAGTTGGACTTTATATGTGTGTGTTGTCTCTCTCACTCACTCACTCACTCACTCTCTCTCTCTCGCACTCACATTGTATGCGTTTTACTAGCCAAAAACTTATTAGACAGTCGGAAATTGAATATTGTTCCTGCTAAAATTGTTAAATGCTTTTTTTTTTCTTTTCGCTTAGAGCAAAGTCCACTTTTATGCTTGGCCCTTAGCCTGGCTGCTGCTGCTTTTGCTACTGCTGCTGTCGTTGACGTATTTATATTTTTTTTTTATATTATTTTTTTTGTCTTTTGCTCTGCATATTCTACATATCTGTTGTGTGGTTTTTACTTTTGTTTTTTGTATATGACTTTCAAATTGTTTGTTACGTTTATTTCTCTGACATGTAATTAGCAAAAAAAATAAAAGAAAATGTTGTTATACTTCTGACAAAAAGTTGCACAATATATTTATGTCACAGTATTTTTTTTTTGCATTTTTTTGTTTTGTGGTTAGCTTTGATAACTGCAAAAATTGTAGCTTGGCTTTAAGTCGTTTTAAGCCTTAAGCTAAATATTCTCTTTATGCTATATTCAATATTTAGCTTCAATTTTTTTTTTTATATTTGTGCAGCGCTTAAAATTTAAGCTACTTGAAGATTAATATTTATTTTTTTTTTATACATTTTCATAATTAAAAAGTTTTTGCAATTTCAGCTTGAGAAATTTTTATAATATTTATCTCTGCATCAACTGTTAATCAAACTGTAAATATTCACAGCTGTTATGTTTAAATTTGGCTTTTGGGCATTTTCAATTTCAATTAAATGAAATGTTTGCTGCATATTTTTAAATATAAATCACAAAAAAAAAAAACAGAAAAAGATTTCACAATATTCATTTTGTCTTTACTTCAAGCGCATTACACATACGCCACGTTTGTTGCCATGGTATATAAGCTGAATGCTATGGCACGCTTATGCGTGGCCCGAGTAATTATTAGTTACATTTTATGGTATATA
The DNA here is from genome assembly GCA_037044475.1 of Zaprionus obscuricornis. NCBI lineage: Eukaryota > Metazoa > Arthropoda > Insecta > Diptera > Drosophilidae > Zaprionus > Zaprionus obscuricornis. The sequence continues at coordinate 29,585 of JBAMBR010005232.1, read as the reverse complement.
TAGCATAATGATAAGCTTATTAAGCTTAATGTAAATAACATTTGCATTACGTATACGCTGCGTATGCCATATAGAAAATACAAAAACTAAAAAAATATATTTTAAATTTGTAAATAAACCAATGAAATTTGCACTTGCGGCTCACCTGACTTTACCGCTCTGTCTCTGTGTGTGTGTGTGTTGCTGTTAGCTATCGCATTAAGCCGCAGCAGCTTTGAATTTCGTTGTCTACAGCATCTTGCCATAGAACTTGACGCTTTTCAAGCATTATCTTACTTTGTCTTTAGCGTTTCCTTGACTCTTTTTACGTCTCTGTTTCTATCATTGTTTTCTGTTTTCTTTCTCTGCAACTGCTGCTGTTGCTACTGCTGCCTGTTAATGCCACTTGAGTGCATCGCTTGGCTGGGCTTAAACTCTTTGCTGGCATTTGAACGTAACAGCAGTGGGAGCAGCAACTGAAGCACAATTGAAGCAGCTGAAGGATTCAGTAGTAACTGCAATGCCACTTTGCATTTGTAACTCACACACATACATATATAAGGAAGCACTTTCTGTCTGAGAATACATTGCACATTGATGCTTGATATTGAAGTTCAATTTTTGCTTTTTATCTTGGCTAAAAATAAAAAAAAAAAATAAAACACACACAAACGCATGTAAATTGGCCAATTTTGTGCTGTCCCTGGCAGACCACGCAGCAGCAGTAAAAATTGCAATGCTCTTCCTGCATAAAATCCTTTTCTTTTCATTTTCATCTTTAGTTGCCATTTGCTTTTTTCCTACTACTTCTTGCTTTGCTTTGCTTTCCTTCTCTTTCTTCCTTTTTTTTGTTTTATTTTTTATTTTTTGGCATGCAATTCTTTTGATTTGCAACTTTGTTGAGTTTCTTTTCTCTCTCTTTCTCTTTCTTTCTCTCTCTCTCATTCTCTCATGTTTTTCTTTTTTTTCTACTGTTATTTTATTTGTTGTTTCTTTGACAGCCGTCGAAGACCTATAGCACAGTGATATGCAACTTCTATCCAGCAGTGAAAATTCATTTTCGTTTTACTCTGTCTGCTGCGTTGCCATGCCAAAATGCTGGAAAATTAAAATTTGAAGCTAATGGCAGAGAGCTACAAATTTATAGTATGCATTCAGCTGCCAATAAAATGTCTGCCAATTTGATAGATGGAAATTGCCAAACTAATTCAAGCGTATTTGAAAACTAAAAAAAAAAAAAAAAACAAAAAATTCAAATCCAAAAAGAAAACTTTATGAATTATTTTTTTTTTTTTAGCTGATTATAAATTTCTAATATAATTTAAATAAATTTAAAAATTTCACTTGTATTTTCTACAGAATTAAAGTCACATATATCATGATATTAGCAATCCTTGTGACATTGTGGTTTCTTTTTTTCACTAGTGGAAAGAAAACTTTTAACGTTCAGCTCACAGATAGATTTCTCATATGATATATCTAATGGCCATGTAAAGAGCATGTAAGCTTTGTTTGCTTTCTCTTTGGTTTTGCAGCACTTACCTCTCGCCTGCTGCTGCTGCTGCTGCTGTTGCTGCAAAAAACTGAACACATGTCACATCAATCACGTGCCGAGACTTTTCCTGCATGTGCAGCTAAAAAGTATGCTACATTTTTTGCACTTAAGTAGCTAAAGCTGCCGCTACTATTGCTGCTGTTACTGTCGGCTCTATGTGTATGTGTGTGTGTGTGTGTGTTTGTGTGTTTGTGAATTTATTGTTGCTACTGCAAAACCGCACAAGTTGGCAATATATTGTGGCATGCCAGCATCACTGCGATTTGTCAAGGCAACCACAGCAACAGTAACAACAACATCAGCAGCAGCTTTGAAAATCATTTCGACTTCTGTCGCCTGCTCATTAAAATTTTAAATAAATATTATGCTCAAACACAAGAGGGCAACAAATAATTAATGATAAGTAATATCCGAGATGCTGTACGCTGTGCTTCGTGCCTTCACTTCGTTGCCTTCGTCAAAGTTTTTGGTTTGACCGCAGAAAACATTTCGCTGATAATATATCCACTCAAGGTGTGTGCACAGTAAGGAATTCTAATTTGATTAGCGCTAAGCGCAATACCAGCCTCATTCCACTCCAAAACATACTTATAAATACAAATACACACACACACATAAATACACATACATATATATAGAGAGAGAACATTGGGAAAATCAGATTGATGCCTGGCAATCGCTTGCAGGCGGGCTTCATTAAAACTTTGTAGGTAACAACGATTGGTTGTGGTCCATGCTAAGCTAACGATAAAGCTAAAACAGCTCGAGGTGCGCTAACCGCAGCGTTTCATTAAAACTGAGGTTTTACCTCCACAGTTTTCAAAACTGACTGACTGCTAGATTGTTCTGTGTGTGTGTGTGTATGTGTATGTGCGAGTGTGGCTTTGGCTTTTGCCAAAGTTACCAAATGATTTATAGCATAAGAAATTTCTCAACACGATGAGTCAATAAATAAGTTAAATGCAAACTTTATTTAAGTTGAGAATATATAACGCTAGAACTTCGATTGCTTTTGCAGATAAGTTATCAAGAACATTTATATAAACAATATTTTTTATAGCACGCTAGAATTTTATAATTAATAAAAAAAGAAATAAATATATAAATAAATAATAAATAAAAAATATATAAATAAATAATAAATATAGAAATAAATAAATATATGAATAAATAATAAATATAAAAAAAATAAATATATGATTAAATAATAAATACAATATATATAAAAAAATAATAAAAATATAAAATAAAAATATATTAATAAATAATAAATATAGAAATAAATAAATAATCAATAAATAGTAAATAAATAAATAAAAAAAATTAATAATACATTTATAAACAAATAAAAAAAATATATAAATGAATAATAAACAAAAAAATATATATATAAATAAATAAAAAATAAAAACTATATATATAAATAATGAATAAATAATGAATAAATAAATAATGAATAAAAAATAAATAAATAAATAATAAATATACACAAAAATAATAAAAATATAAAATAAAAATATATTAATAAATAATAAATATAGAAATAAATAAATAATCAATAAATAGTAAATAAATAAATAAAAAAAATTAATAATACATTTATAAACAAATAAAACAATAAATGAATAATAAATAAAAATATATAAATAAATAATAAATATAAAAATAAATAAATAAAAAGTAAATATATATAAAAATAATAAAAATATAAATAAAAAATATATAAATAAATAATAAATATAAAAACAAATAAATATATGATTAAATAATAAATACAGTATATATAAGTAAATAATAAATATATACAAAAATAATAAAAATAATAAAAAAAAAATAATAAAAAATATAAATATATAAATAAATAGAAAAATTCAATATATTTTATTAAATTAAATTTTAATTCATTTTGCTAGTGACAAATAAAATTAAAATTAATTAAATATTAAATTGCTGCCAAAAAAATAAATTAATAAATAAAAATTAAATAAATGCAACGCGTTGTCAGCTGCAAATGTTTTTCATGCCCAATTAGTATTATTTTTCATATATTGCAGACTATATGAAAAAAAACAGAAACAAAAATAAATGTGAAATATGTTTCTAATCATTTTTGCTGTACAATTAAATTAACAAAGTTTTATGCATTTCTAAATGTTGCTCAATGCAACTTTTACAAAAATCAAAAATAATTACACCAAATATTTGTTGTTGCTTGTTCTTTTTCTTCTTCTTCTTCTGTTGTTGTTGTTCTTACAATTTTGCATATTTTTTGTGTTGAAGAAGATGCAAAAGAAGACGACAACGTTGTAAAAACTGCAAAATATAAGCAAAAAAAAAAAGAAAAATTTTTGCAGCTAAAAATAAACGAGATCTCAGCAACGTTTGCCCGAGTGGCAAGTGGCGAGTGGCGTGTGGCAACGACAACGTTGGGCACTATAACTATAAGTGGCAACCACATCGGCAGCAAGACGAGCTGAGTGCTTCGGCCAATGTATTCTCAACGCATTTGCCAAATGCAGTCAGTTTTGCCTGACAGCCAGACCATTGCTTTAACACTGGCAGTGGGAGGTATTCGCACTCGCACTCATCGCACTCATAGCCACTCGTCGCACTTGCACTCTCGAGATGTCACAGGGCTGACGGCAAACAACTTTCGGAAAACTTTCGCTCTTCAAGTTCTGCGCTCGTCGTCGCACTCAACAGCAAATGTTTATGCAGCTCAATAAGTGGCGCCTTGATAGCCCAATGCAGCAATGAATCGCTTCGAGTGACAATAAAGTAGAAAAAAAAGAAGTAAAAAAAAAAAAAATATGCAAATATTTCAAGTAGCGTAAAATGCGATTACAGCGTTTCATCATTAGTGTTTGATTTTTACTATGCAAAAATATTTAATTGCATTTATTTATTTTTATTTATTTATTCTATTGAAATCTATTGAAATTTGATTTTATTTAATTTTTATGCAATTTATTTTTATATATTTATTTATTTATAAATTATAAAATATTTATTTATATCAATTAATTTTATTTTTTTATATTTTGCAAAATGTCATTTGCAATTATTTTTTTTTTGTTGCTGTTCATGTTGCATTGCCCAACCCTAGTATATGTCAGCACTATAAGCTAGCATATAGACATATATATATATATAAGTGTGTGTATATATATATGTTGTCTATATAATATGCACTAAATCTGTCGTTTTCCTTCAATATGTCAACGATGTTTTGGCCGTTGACGCCGTCGCCATCGCCATTGCCATCGTTTGCAGGTCTACATTTTATTTTGTTATTTTGTCTTTGGGTCTTGCTCTCAGCTATCTCTCTCTCTCTCTGTCTATGTGTGTATGCGTGTGTGTTTTTGTGTCTGTTGTCGTCGTCGCTAAAATTTAATTAATGTGAAAATTTGCACAGACTGCCGGCTATTTATAAGTTGTTGTAAGTGCTCGCCATTGCCTCTTACACTCAGCTGTCCCTCTTATTTTCCTACCTATCTCCGCACTGTAAACCCTTGTCTTGCCCCTTATAATCGCTCAATATGTATGCCATGTGCAACGTAATTGAAATTGTTGCCGTAAGCTAACACAACAAAAAAAAAAACAAAAAAAAAAAATGAAAAACCTCAACAGAGCTAAGCTATTGCCATATATATTGAACGTTTGAAACGTTGTTTGTTTTGAGCTAATTTTCAATCTCACATTGCATTTGAACATTAACGATGTACGATATATACGACATCTACAATGTAGAATGTATTACGTGTATTACGTAGCAAATGTATTTTCATGTCATTCACTTTTGTTGTTGTTGTCGTTGCTGTTGCCGCTTTAATATGCAAATGTCAAATGATGGCGATTTTCATGTTTGCATATCAAACAAATTGACGTTACGTTCCGTTGCGAAGCCGTTGCCAAATGGTTAACAGTTTGTCCAAAGCTATGTCCAGCCTATCCCGAAAATCTGCCCAAAAGTAGCATCAGCAACAGCAACAGCAGTAGCAGCAGCAGTATCGTGATGACAGGCATAGTAAACAAAAGCACTCGAAAAATTGAACATTGACAACACGGAATACTGAAAACTGAACGGAACACAACTCAATGTCAGCAGGTCGAGTACTCGACACGCTTTTTGATATACCCTGCATTTAGATATTGATATTAGATATGCTTAGCTATACGTTACAGCATTAGTTTACTTCAATTTTGTTTTACATTTATACCAAAAATAATTTGATGCTAAAATGAAAAAAGTAAAAATTTATTAAAATCAAATAAATTTCAAATTTACATAATAAATATTAATAAAAATTTTAAAAAATTTATTTTATTTAAATGAAAATTATTAAAATTATTTTTTTTTTTTTAAATATTTATTTTATATTTCGTAATATTTTACATATATTTTTTATATATTTTTTTTTTAAATTTATTTTAAAATAAAATATAAATTAAAATATTTATTAAATATTATTTATTTATTAAATTAAATATATTTATTTTATTAAAATGAAAATTATTAAAATCATTTATTTTTATTTTTAAAAATTTATTTTATATTTCGTAATATTTTACATATATTTTTTATATTTTTTTTGAAATTTTTTTTTTTAAATAAAATATAAATTAAAATATTTATTAAATAATTTTTTGACTAAACTATTTTTTTATTTTTAGTTTAGTTTATTTCAAATTAAATGCTGCATTAAATAAATATTTTTGTAATTTTTAAATAAATATTAAATAAATTTTTTTATAAATAGTTGACAAAAAATAAATAAAAATATTTATTTAATAATTTTTTTTTATATTTAATATTTATTTCTTATTCTAATTTTTTGTATAAGTAAATTTGTAGATTTTCTACAGGGTATCTTATGTGTCTTGACTTTAACATTTTGCTTGCCTACCGCCTGCTGTTGATTTTCACTATCAGGAACACAGGTGAAAGGCTCATGGCTCATGGCTCATGGCTCATTCTCAGTCTCAGTCACAGTCAGAGTCACAGTCTCACTTCGCACACAGTTTCATTCGCCCTTTGCGCAGTGGTTGGACGTGCCTGCCCATGTCTTGAGAGCATCAATGAAAAGTGTAATTGAATTTTGATTTAAAGTCCTTTGATATCAAACACACACAGACACACACACACATACAGAGAGAGACACAAGCACACTATACACTTTAGTTGCCTTATGCTTGAGTCGGGGTTACACAGTCCACTTCAATTTAGCTGCTCTGTTGTTGGCATTATTGTTGTTGCAATCATTTTGTACTATGCTTTTGAAAATTTATCGGTAAAGTAAATCGATAAACCAAGTATATTCGTGAGTGAGTGAATGTGAGTGGGTGTGTGTGTGTGTGTGTGTGTTTGTCTGATTGTGTTTGCTGCACAGACTTTTGCTGCACAATTGTAGAATAAGCTAAGCCAGCAAAGCAAGCGACCAATAAAAATAGTTGCAAAACACAATAGAAAAGTTCTTGCAAATTGATTTGTTGCAGATGTTTTTTTGTGGAAGGTTGGTGGGAGGTTGGCGTATTGCAGCGACTATTGTCAGGAACTGGCAGACATGTGGTCTATATATATATATATCTATTTGGTATTTTTGGTCTTTTACTTTAATTACTTAGATTAATTGGAAAAAAGTTCGATTTTGCCAACAAACAGCCAACAACTCGTTGCTGCAATTGCAAACTACAAAATCTGAAAACTGCTAACTGCAAAACTGTAAATTGCAAATTGCAATTTTTAATTAAGCCATTTCCATAGCTGCGTTTTACAGTTGGCTTTTATTCATTTGCTATTTAACTGTAAAGTAAAAGTTTGTTAAGCATATTTATTTTATATATAATATATATATTTATTTATATATGTGTCTAAATTTATATATTATATTTGATGTTTTAGTTGATTTTGATTTGATTGAAAGTCAATCACTTTATTTCGCAAATTTATCTATTTAATTTATAAATAAATATTTGCAATTTATTTTCTGCGTTTTTATTTCTGCTGAAAATTGTATTATTTCATTTATCAGAAATTTCATTTTGTAAATAAATAAATTAAATTGAAATTGAAATTTATTTATTTTTTTATGCAAATAATTTTTATAATTTTAATATTTATTTTATTTAAATTTTCATTTATAAAGTAAACTAAAATTAAAATGAATGAATTAAAATTATAAATATAATTTTTATTAATACAAACAATTTAAATAAATTTATTATTTATTTTAATAAAATTAAATTTTTGCTAAATAAATATTTAAAATTAATTTTATGCATTTTTTGTTTTTGTTTATATTTTTTTTTATTTATGCAAAGAATTTTTATTATTAAAATTTATTATTTATTATTAATTTTGGTAACTTTTTTTATGTATATAATTTTATAAATTAATGTAATTCATTTTTCATTAATTTTAAAAATTTTATTATTTATTTTATCAACATTTTTAATTGTAAATAAATATTTAAATATTTTTTTTTTGCATATATTTATTTATTATTTATTTTAATAAAATTTTATTTTTGCTGAATAAATATTTAAAATTAATTTTATACATTTTTCGCTTATATTAATAATTTTTTTCTTTATGCAAACAATTTTTATAATTATATTGTCGATTTTAGTATTATTTTTTTTATATATGTATATAATTTTATAAATTAATGGAATTCATTTTTCATTAGTTTTAAAAATTTTATTATTTATTTTATCAACATTTTTAATTGTAAATAAACATTTAAATATTTTATTTTTGGCATATATTTATTTATTATTCATTTAATTTATTTTCTTTTAATATTTATTTTATTGTAATTTGCTTAATGTGTTTTCTGGCAATCTTATCGTCTTATTAGCCAAATAGTATTGATCTTTGAGCATTTTTAATGATGATTGTGTTTGCATAATGATTATCGTTTCACATGTATTTTGCATATTAAATATGAACTTTCACCCCATTGCAATTATACTTAAGTGTTGAAGTTGAGCGCCTTGTATACAGCAGTAGTAACATCCCTTGATTCTCCTTGTGCATAATGAGCTCTTAATCCTCATCACAATTACACGCGCTTTCCACTCAGCATAACGGCAACAGGCTGACAACATGCGATGCAGAAGGCAACGCAAGGCAAGGCATGGCAGATGGAGGAGAACTTCCAACAGTCAAAGGGGCAGCTAGCAACTGGCGAACAGACAAACTGGCAAAGAGGCAACTGGAAACTGGTAACAACACCTTAGCCCAAACTCATTACAACCTCATTAAAGCGCAGACTTGTGTTCAACAAAATCCAAATGCTGCTTAAATTTGTTTTTAGCGTCATTTCCCATTCCGTGCTGCTTTGCTCTGCGATGTTCTTTAGCCCTTTATAATTGCCGCATATCGTCAGTGAAAGCAACTCTAACGGAAAATATTTTGTAATTTAAAACGCGCGATAGAACCAAAAAAAAAAGATGATAAAGCAACAACAAAATCGCTGCTGTTGCTGCTGCCATTGCCGCACACCTTTGTGGCAAAGATGTTACCTGTAAAATGTCAGCGCACAGCGCTCGTGGGCGGCAGCTGCAATGTTAACGCTAATAGATCCCATAGCTAAAGCCCTGAGAGACATAGACTATACTCGACATCGCAGCCTCCGCTCTGTCTGTGCTTTTGTCTATGAGTGTGTGTGTGTGTGTGTTTGTGTAGCAGCAGCCACACAAAGTCAGCCAAAAATGTGTTTTCGAAACGAGGCAACGCCAGAGTCAGAGTCAGAGCCAAAAACCGAAAGCAGTGCACAGTTATTTTAATTAGAAACGAAGTAATTTGCATATTAAGCGCGCCCAGAGAGCTAAACAGCACAACGAGGCAAAGAGTGAGTGAGAGAGAGAGAGAGAGATAGAGTGTGGCAGACAGAGTTAGCTGATGTGCGCTTCGCACGTCATGTAAAATTTAGAATTTTTTTAGAATTTTTTTTTAGCTGTACTTTTTTTTTTTTTCAATTTAGTCGAGGGCGTATTTTGACTCCTGGGATATAACAAACAATAAGTGAACTTAAGCGCACTTTAAATGAGTAATGAGAATGTTTTTGTCGGTGAACATAACATTTTCAAAAATTTATCAGCTTTGAAGTTTGAAAATTGGTTTGAAAATTAAACAACAATTAGAAAGAATTTGAAAGTGAAACTTGCATTAAAGTTTGCTGCAATTTTTTAATCATTTATTTATTTTTTTTTTGTATTTAAATTAAATTAAATAAAATAAAAATATTCAACATTTTTAGTTGCGTAATTTTTTAATATATTTTTTTATATATATAAAAAATAAAATTAATTGTAGAAAAATATAAAAAGTATTTATAAAATAAATAAAAAATTTTTAAAAATAAATTGTAGAAAAATATAAAAAGTATTTATAAAATAAATAAAAAATTTTTAAAAATAAATTGTAGAAAAATATAAAAAGTATTTTTAAAATAATAAAAAAAAATTTGTAAAAATAAATTGCAGAAAAATTCAAAGCATTTATAAAATAAATAAAAAAAATTTGTAAAAATAAATTGCAGAAAAATTAAAAAGTATTTATAAAATAAATAAAATTTTTATAGGGAAAATCTAAAATAAATTGCAACAATTTATTTGCAGTTTTGCTCAAAGTATTGCTGCGCACACACTGAGAGGGAAAGAGAGAGAGAGAGGGAAAGAGAGAAAGAGAGAGAGAGAGAGAGAGAGAGACAGAGACAGCAATGCTTCGACCCATTTAGGTGTGTTCTCTAGATTAAAATTGACATTTAACTGTGATAATCACAAAAGCTTTTAACTTGGCCAACTGGCTGGCTAAAGCGCTAACGTCACAAGCTCTTTGCTTGTGGGGGTCGAAAGTAAATTGTTGTTTTGTTGTTATTTACTTTGGCTGCGATTGTCACTGTGGCAAATGGTCGCAAGTTGACAGTTCTTGTTGTTGTTGTAGAAGGAAAAAAGAGAGAAACGAGGAAAAAAGTGAGCTTTGGCAATCAGTCAATCATTGAATCAATCAGTCAATAGGCAACTAACTGAAGTCAGTTAGTCAGTCAATCAAACGGTACAAAAAGTCTGAAATCTGAAGCAATATCAATTCGATTCGTTACGAATGAGATGTAATGGCAATGGCATGGTGGGATACAATGAAATTGTATGGCAGGATACACTGCATGGCATTTGGATAAGGATAGGGATAGGGATTGGGATAGGGATAGGTATAAGGATGTAAGATGTAGAATATAATAGGTGTCCTTAAATGTCTTTAGAGTATTCTCTTGTTTTCTTTGTTTATTTATTTTTTTGTTTTTTTTTTATTTATTTATTTTTGTTCGTTCGTTTTGCTTTTACTTTTACTTCTGCTGCTGCTTTTTGCTGCTCTGGTTTCTTTTGGCCGAAAAGGACTTCAAAGTGTCTTCGCCAACCCAAATTCAATTTCTTTTTTGTTATGCGCCAAAGGACATGCAAACTAAACTGATTTGAAATGCAGCAAGCAAGCGGTGGCTATCGCCCAGGGCATAAAATTTGGGCATCCTACACGAACTCACTCCAGTAAACGTGATGGCATGTAAACAGATTCTCTGCCGGAAGGATGGGACGAACATTATGGACATTGACACACAGCAAACTTGGTACTTGGTACTACAACTGGAAATTGGACTTGGACTTGGACTTGGAGTTCTTCTCGGGGGGTTTCTGTTTTTTTTGTTTTTTTTTTTTGGTGTTGTATGCTTCTTGGTGTGATGACACTTTTTTTTTTTTTGGGAAAACGAAAGAAAAATATCAGCTGCTGTCAGCGTTGAGGAAATTTGAATAGGCAAATCGTAAAGTCAAGATGACAGAATGCGATATTATACAATGAGTAAAGAATCAACCAAAAAAACGAGGGCAGTTTTATGAATTATATATACATACTGTCAATGCAACAATTTTATTTCTTTTGTTATTTGTTTTAAATTTTATTATTATGTTTATTATTTTTATCTTATATTTTTTAAAAAATTTTTTTTTAAGCTTTAAGAAAGTCCAGGGACAACATTTTTCTATTAGCCAGCGCTGAATGCTTCATTTAAATATTTAAATATGCTCGCAAAGCCACTAGAATGTGTATTTATAAGTCAACTTAAGCTTCATTTTTATAAGCTCTCAAATGTATCCGTATCCGTCGCCGTCTCCGTCTCCATCTCCATCTTCATCTTCATCTTCGTGTATTATTCGCACCTCTGCTGTGCAGCATACGAAACATTTGCATAGCGAAATGTCCATAAAAAAAAAAATATATGAAGAAGCAGCTGAATAAATGTTGCTACTGTAAATCTACTTGGCGGCCTATTTTTCTATTCATGGCTGCACAATACAAACACACACACACACGCTGCCTTAGTGACTTAAGAACCTTCATAAAGTTTGACAATTTTTAATTGCCCACTTGGAAAATGCCTAAGCCATGAATGTCATGGACCAACTATGCCGAAAAAAAAAGCCAAAAAAAAAACCAAAAAAAAAAACCGAAAAAAATGTAAAAAAAATAAATATAAATTACCAGAAAGATGAATTTCCAGTGTACTATCAAAAAAATATTTCAATGACTGCAGCATACTCCTTAATAGTAATAGCTGTCATAATACTCTATAAAACTCTTTAAAAAAATATTTCAATATTTTTTTACTCAATATTAAATTTTTTTGCTTTATTTTTGTATAATTTTTTTTATATTTTTTCCTTCATCAGCATAACACTTTGATATGCAATTTTAGCTATTATTTTTTTTTTACAGGGTATTATAACAAAAAAAACGTAAAAATAAAAAAAAATAAACAAAATGTAAAGAACAAGCTATGAAATTTGCACATCATCATTATCAACACAACAGTGAAAATTATCTGCTCAACTGAAGCTGGGGCACAAGCATAAGCAGCGCTGCGCAGCCCAGCAGTCTGTCCAAAAGTGCTAACAATGCCACAGCCACAGACTGTGCGCTGTGCTGAGTTCCCCTTTTACCGCATCTGCTGCTTTCTCCTGTTGCTGCCTGAAGCAAGCTTTGCCATCACGTACCGCTCTGTCTCTTTACACTTGGCACACCGAAAAAAGCATTTAGGAAGCTGCGACGGCGACGCGTCAAATGCCTCACGGCAACTTCAACTTTGTGTCTGCTGCTGTTGTTGTTGTTGTTACTGTTGTTGCTTCGGTTGTAACACGGCAAATAAAAATTGAAAGCAAATGAGACAGCAGAGACACAGCACAGAGACACAGAGGACAGAGGACAGAAGATACGGGACTTTGGGACAGGAGACATACAAGACACGGGACAAGGATACGGATACAGACACGGGGACATGCTGATGTCGCTGTGTTATTCCATTCCGCCAACTTCTGTGTCGCACTCCCGCTTACTGTCCAAGGCAGCGAAATGTCATCCATGCCCACTGCCAGCCACTGCTAGTAGTAGGAAAAACATTTTGCCGAGTCTGACAGCTTGCGCTAAAAACGCCGAGTGTCGACTGTCGACTGTCGAGTGTCGGGCTTTGGTCTTGCTCTCGGTTTCGGTCTCGGCTGTTGGCTGTTGGCAAGCCTTGGTTTGGCTTGGCTTTTCGAGTGGTTGGTAATGCGTGACAGGCCTGGCCCATCTCATTCCAAAAACCAACATAGAGCAAGTTTAACCGTCCCCCACTCCCCTCCAAACCCCCATCTACCATTGAACTACTCCACCTACACGCGCACAATGTAGCATTTGTGAATTCAAATTTGATGGCGGCTGTGCGGCGGCTACACAGCAGCGCACGTCCTGCCACCAGTTCCCGTTTACTCCCACCTCCCCCCCTCCCAAGCATTTTCCTGGCCGGATGTGAGCCGACAGCGCCGTTTGTCTATGTAGTATGTATAGTATGTCGTATGTTTTTCATACTCTTCGTACTATATTCTCTTCTTTCTTTCCTTCACTCTATATTCTATTTTTCCAAACACTGTTTCTATGATGTCTGCCCATTTTCCTTACCCGCAGATTCTCATCCGCACAAAAAGTTTAAGCGAATTAAATTATTTGCTTTTTAGATTTCAATATTTCCGCTGTGGAGATTTTAGTCGATATCAGTGTGGCGTAAAGTGCTTTGTGTGTGTGTGTGTGTGTGTAAGTGTGTGTAAGTGTTCGCGTACGGGCAGGTTGGTGGTGGTGTTGGGCGGCATCTAAATTGAGTTTGATGATGCGCTGTAATCATAAAGTGCTTTGAGGCTGATAAAATTTTTGTTTGGCTCATGTTCAGGTTGAGTTCAGGTAACTCGCATAGACGATAGACTAACACATATTTATTTATGGCACACGTTGCTTACGTTTTGCTTTCACTTGCCATAAGAAATGAGATTTAACAGCTGAACTTTGTGCAAATAGTAGTATATATATATATATAATCATATATATGTACATACATATGTCTGTCTAATACTAATTTTGTGTTATTGAATTTGTTATTGGTATTACTTGGTAAAAGACATTTTCTAGCTACTCTTAAGAGCTTCGTCTCATAAACTTTTGTTAAGCTGTTTAATAGAAATAACTGTTATCTATGGTGTATCGATAATTTCATACGTTTTGACAAGTTTTTCTTATAAAAACTTTGTTTTTCGTGGGCTTGTTACTATGACAGCTATGAGATATAGTAGTCCGATTTGAGGCAAATTTTACTGACTTGTGTAAGTCCGCGCTAAAGTGATATGCTATAAGTTTCAACAGGATAGTTTAACAAATAAAAAGTTTCCTATATAAAAAGTCAATTTTCGACCTATAGTTACTATGGCAGCTATATGATATAGTTATCTGATTTGCATCCAATTTTACTCCCATATATAAGTCGTCACTTGACGTAAATATTCAACATTTTAATCGAATCTTTCAACAAATAGAAAAGTTTTTCATAGAAAGACATCATTTTCGAGGTATCCTTTCTATGGCAGCTATATGCTATAGTTATCTGATTTGGATCCAATTTTACACACATGTATAAGTCGTCACTTAACGTAAATATACAAAGTTTCAAACGAATCTTTTAACAAATAGAAAAGTTTTTCATAACAAGACTTCGTTTTCGAGGTATCCTATCTATGGCAGCTATATGATATAGTTATCTTATTTACATCAAATTTTGCTCACATGTATAAGTCGTCGCTTAACGTAAATCCATTAAGTTTCAACCGAATCTTTCAACAAATAGAAAAGTTTTTCATAGAAAGACATCATTTTCTAGGTATCCTTTCTATGGCAGCTTTATGATATAGTTATCTGATATGTATCCAATTTTACTCACATATATAAGTCGTTGCTTAACACAAATCCACTAAGTTTCAATCGAATCTTTCAACAAATAGAAAAGTTTTTCATAGAAACACTTGATTTTAGAGGTATTCTATCTATGGCAGCTATATGATATAGTTATCTAATTTCATTCAAATTTTACTGACACGTATAAGTCGTCACTAAATGTAGATCTAATAAGTTTCAACTTGATTGCTTTACAAACAAAAAACTTCCTATACAAAATCTGAATTTTTGATCTATCCTGCCTATGGCAGCTACATTATATAGTCATCCAATTCAAACCAAATTTTGCAGACAAGTATTAGGCATCATTTAATATTATTTCTATAAGTTGCAATAATTTAGCTTACATAAAACTTCAATAAATAAGAAAATAGAATTTTTTTTTATAGAATTTGTTTTAAATTTCAGTTTAATAAATAAAGGTAAAATTATTAAATAAATTTTTAAAGTCAGCCATTAGTAAATTTGTAGCAATGTTTATTTTATTTTGAACTAGCGAGATTTATTTGCGCCTCAAGTTGTTTATTTTGTTGCGCATGAGCTGCGTTTGAAATCATTAAAATATATACATATAATACTTATAAACAAACAAGGCGCAAAAATAAAAGCCGACAGCGCCTTTTTATATTTTTCTTAGCCATTTCCCATTTAAATTCCAACTCTAATTCAATTTTTAGCGCTGAATTTGCCTTTTTTTTTACTTTATTTTTTTTTTTTGCCTCTGCTCGTCGTCTAGGCAAATTACCTAGGCAGCAAAAAAAAAGAAGCAGCAATTTTTATATACAAAAAAAAGAGAAATAAAAAAATAAAGAAGGAAAATGTTGAGTTAAGGAAATGTAAGCATGATTATTATAACGCTGTTTTCTTTTTTTTTTCTTTTATTTTTATTATTTTTTTTTTTTTTTGTGTGCAGCTGATTTGCTGTACTGAAGTTTTTTTTAAGTTTGCTTTTGCCATGGCCAAAAAGTTTACACAGCTCGAGACTCAGCTTGACTTACACCCGCTGAATTTTGGGTTACGGTTTCAACTAGGTAAAGGGAGAGAGAGTGAGAGAGTGCAAGAGCGAGAGAGAGTAGAGAGGAGAAATTGGCAACTGTGAGTGAATGTGCGGAGAGATGTGCGGTAAAGAAGAGAGTCAAAAACTATTGAAGCGCACACAGCGCGAAGCGCATTCATTTACTCTCACAACGTGTGTTTGTGTGTGGGCGTTGGGTTACGCCTCCCGCTGTGCATGTGCGAGTGAGAACAAGTCCATTGCATGCCTGAATGGTCGCGCAAAACATGCCATCATCATCATCAAAGGGAAATTAACCTAAACGGCCATGAAGCTGTTTGCTGGGCGTTGCTGTTGCCACTGAGGTTCTTCTTCTACTACTGCTGCTGCTGCTGCTGCTGTTGGTGTTGCTGTTGCTGTTGCTGTTGCTTCCCCAACTTCTTTCTCTTTCTCTCTACTTCTTTTCTACTGTTATTATTCTTCTTGTTGTTGTTGCTCCTGTTGATGTAACTGGGGCTCTGTGGCTGCTTTACACGTCTCAACAGACCCAAAAGCAGTGTAAAGGCAGACTCAGCCTCAGACTCAGAGTCAGTGCAAGAGCAGACCAAAGCTTTCAGCTGCTGGGTAACTGTAACTGTGACTGGCTTTCAAGTCTGGGGCAGGGGTAGATTTCGCACTCTCCTCACATTTTTGCTGATTATGAGGTTGAGCAAACTGCAAAATGTGTTAACCTCCGGTTTTGGTTTGCTTCATGTTGATTGCTGTCGCTTTCCCCCTCTCTCTCTCTCTCTCTCTCTGTCTCTATCTCTCTTGCACTCTCGCACTTTATGGCTAAGCTTCACTCAAACTGCATATCGTACGAACAGTTTTATCCAGTGCGTTTGGCATTGGGATTGCAATTGGTATTGTAACCTGGGGAGCTCTGCCTTTAAGTGAGCCATTCTCTCTCTGTATGTGAGGATATATTTGTGTATGTTTGTGTGTGTGTTTGTGTGTGCATTATCCGGACTCTTCTTCCTTTATTTGGTGCTAATTGTGGTTGCTTTTGCTGGTTAACTGCGCTAATTGAAGTTTTTTTTTTCTTTCTTTCTTTTTTGTTCGGTTTTCTGTTTGCGGATTTATCGATACGCTTCGCTTATGGTATGAAACTCTATGATATATTGTGGTATGAGTGCTACTGTATTTTGCTGGACTGCTGACTGCGGTTAGTGATTATTGCTGTTGGCATGTTGATTAACATTCTTCACTACATTGACATTTTCAATTTGGAACTTTATTGCACAAAAATTTGATGAAAACTATGGAAAGTTTTATTTGTTATTTGGGTTCAGGCAGTAAATTTGATGAAAATGTTTTGAAAATGCAAAATATAACCATAAATTATTATTATTTTATTATTATTAATTATTAAGATTTTTTTTTATATATTTTTGAAAATTATTGCAAATTATTAACAATTATTATAACTTTTTAGTAATTTGTATAAATTATTTTAGAGTATTATAAATTAAAAAAAAATTATTATAAATAAATATAAAAGCAGATAAATTTTTAAAAATAATTAGAGACTATAATATAACATTTATAATTATCAATAATTTATTTAATTATTTTTTTTTATTTAATTTTAAAATTTAAAAATAATTAGAGACAAAAATATAAAATTTATTACCATCAATTATTTATTAAAACTTTTTTTTTTATTTTTTATATATTATTGAAAATTATTGCAAATTATTAACAATTATTATAATTTTTTAGAAATTTGTATAAATTATTTTAGAGTATTATAAATAAATAAAAATTATTATAAATAAATATAAATGCAGATAAATTTTTAAAAATAATTAGAGACTATAATATAACATTTATAATTATCAATAATTTATTTAATTTTTTTTTTATTTAATTTTAAAATTTAAAAATAATTAGAGACTAAAATATAAAATTTATTACCATCAATTATTTATTTAAATATTTTTTTTTTTTTTTTAAATTCAAAAGGTTTTTATACTTTTTAAAATTCTTTTTTTTTTCTTATTAATTTTTCTTATTAATTAATTATTATAAATTATTTATTAATATATTAAAGTTTATTTCTTGTCTTTTTTCTCAATTTTATAAATTCTGTTGTTAATTAATTATTTTAAAATATTATGAACTATTTATTACTCTATAGTATTTAATTTTATTTCTTGTCTTTATTCTGAAATTTATAAATTTTAATATTAATTAATTATTGTTAATTATGACTAATTATTTATTATTATTTTTTATTTTATTTCCTGCCTTTATGCTGAATTTTATAAATTTTCTTTATATTTTAAAGGCTTCTCAATGCTCACTTTGATTTTGTCAAGTTTATGCCTCAAAGCTTTCAATGTATTTTACATAGAACTATCAAATTAATGTAATTCGCATTAAGTAATACTTCAGAGTTAAATTTCATCAGATGCTGCTCGACAAGCTCTTAACTCCTTTTAGCGATTTTGACAGCAATTTTCATAATTACCCCTTAGCGTTGTACGTGTGTCGCATGTATGTCGATGTGTATGTGTATGTGTATGTGTGTATGTGGTATGTGTCCTTCATGCCACATCCTTTTAAATCTGTGGCAGCTTTTGAGCAAAGGACACAACTCGCTGCCAGCTGCTGTGGTCCACACTTTTAGCGTGTGACAAATGAAAATATATGACAATGTGTTCTACTTGCTTTTTTTCTTTGTTGTTGTTGTACTAAATGAAGCAAGTGCACACTGAAAAAGGCTAAGCAAGCATATCCTTATTAGGAGATTTTGTTGCCGCAAGGTAATCCATATTTATAAAAATAGTCATTAAAAAGGGGTTAGCTGACATCCATGATACATACATTGTAACGATACTCAACATAACAACATCACACGCAATACTCTTCACCTTCTCCTCTTTCTACTTTCTACTCATTTCCGTTGCTCTCCATGTATATATATATATATATATATATATATATATATGTATGATTTTATAAATACATTTTAATTTAGCTTTGTGCATTGAAACATATTTAAATTAAAGAGCAACGGCTTGTAAAATGCGCTTGTTCAAGCTTATATGAGAAAGCTGCTTGTGTCCTTTTAGCCATTTTTAATACAGTTTGTCATTGTCCATTGGGTAATACCTCAAGTTTCAACTCTTTTGCACCCTTCTCTTGGCCGCGTATCGAACCGAACTGAACTCAACTTATTTGCGCTATGAAGCGTGCTCAATTGTGAGAAACCGCTTGTAGTTATGTATACATATATCCTGTGTCCTGTGTCCTGTGTCGTATGTCTTCTCTGTCCAATGTTCTGTGTTCTTTATTCTGTTGCCTCTGTCCTGTTGCCTGTTTGGCGTGCCTGTCATCCGTTCGATAAAATTAAAACGTCTGCTCATGCTCATGTGTAAAAAAAAATAAAAAATTAAAAAAAATAAAATAAAAAAAAGAAAGAAAAACCTCAGTGTAGACGAACTCAGACCAAGTTTTTACTACGCCTTTGTTTATCAACATGCCAATGTCCTGCTTGTCGTCCAAATGTCCTGCCCACTTTTTCCAACTCGTTCGTCAGCAAACATTTTCTTTATTTCTTTTTCTTTTTCTTTCTCTTTTTTTTTAACACACCCGCCACACATATTCATTCCCCGCAAAATGCATACAATCAAAACTTTCTCATGTAGTTGAACGTGTAAAGTTGTCGAACCGAAAATGAATTTTATATACTCGATCACATCAGGAAGTTCTATTAATTTTACAACTGGCAAAAAAAAAAGTGTAAAAAAATCTATAAAAATTTTGTAGATTTTGTAACTTATTTAATAGTTTATACATATTAATTTATGTTAAAATTTGTTTTAATGACTTTTTTTTCTATTTCATCATTTTATTTAATTTCTATAATTTTTTTCTTTGGTTTTTAATGTTTTTATGCAATTATTGTATTTTATTTAAGCAATTATTTTTGTTTAATTATACAATTTATGATATATTTTAATCTATCTTATTTTCACTTCATTTAATTTAATTTGATTTTAATTTATTTAATTCTGTTTAATTTAGTTTTATTTAATTTTGATTTAATTTGATTTAAATTTATTTATTAAATATTTATTTATTCTTATTGAATTTATTAAATTTTAATTTTATTTAATTTTTATAATTTTTTCTTTGGTTTTTAATGTATTTATGCAATTATTGTATTTTATTTATGCAATTATTTTTGTTTAATTGTACAATTTATTTTAATTTATTTAATTCTATTTAGTTTAGTTTTATTTAATTTTGATTTGATATAATTTTATTTATTAAATATTTATTTAGTCTTATTGAATTTATTAAATTTTAATTTAATTTAATTTTTATTCTATTGAATTTTGTTTTATTTAATTTGATTTAATTTTTATTTAATTTTTTTTAAGTTGTATTTATAATATAATTGTATTGTAATTGTAATATAATTATAATTGTATTTAATATTATTTAAATTACTTTAATTTTTTAATATTTAATATTATTTTATTTTACTTTTATTTTATTATTTTAAATTAGTTTTAATTGTATTAAATTTAGTTTTAATTTATTTTTTTTTTTTATTTTATTCCGTATTTATTTTTTATTTTATTATTTAAAATTAGTTTTAATTTTATTAAATTTAATTTTAATTTAGTTTTTTTTTTTTTTTATTTCGTATTTATTTTTTATTTAGTATTTTAATTTAGTTTTAATTTTATTAAATTTAAATTTAATTTTTTTTTTTATTTCGTATTTATTTTTTATTTAGTATTTTAATTTAGTTTTAATTTTATTAAATTTAAATTTAATTTTTTTTTGTTTTATTCCGTATTTATTTTTTATTTATTATTTTTTCATTTATTTAAATTTTATTAAATTTAATTTTAATTTAGTTTTTTTTTTATTTTATTTCGTATTTATTTTTTTATTTATTATCTTATTATGTTAATTTAGTTTTAATTTTATTAAATTTAATTTTAATTTATTTATTCACACATAACTCTATAAAAACATTTAATAATTAGTTAATATATTTATTTATTACATTTTAAATATAAAATTGTCTCTTTCTTTTTTTTTCTGCTCATTTTCCATGGGACAACAAATTGTCATTGTCTGCCTTTTATGTTGTGTTTATTTGTATGTGTGTGTGTGTGTTATAAATTGGCCAGCATTAACATGCATATAAGGGATCGAAGAGCATCATATATTCGTTAACTGCTCGTTAGTTTTCATTTCTTTGCCTTATTTTCTCTCTCTCTCTCTCTCTTTGTCTCTTTGTCTCTCTCATTTTAATTTGCCTGGCACGGCGATGCACAGCTGCTGATTTTTTACGAGTATGTGTTTCTTTTTTTTTTTTGTACTTTTTGTTCCTTCCTTTTTCTTGTTGTTTTTTTTTTTGCAGTGTAATGTAACAGCAAGAGCAACATGGGCGTAACCAACAATAGCCATTTGGCCAACTCTTCACTTCACTTATTTATCGATAATTGGAAATTGCAGTCCTGCTGTTTGCTTGCTACCTTGCCTGCATGCAACGTTAGCCCCTTGGCATATTTGACCCCTTTTTGGTCGCATATTGTGCTACCATTTGCATATATGCTCGCTCATTGACCATTTGCCATTCTTAGCCATATTAATGGATAAGCAGGCACAGTAGCAAAAACACATAAAAGCAACTGAGCAAAGAGTGTGAGAGAGAGAGAGAGAGAGAACAGACTGTGCTTGCCTTCTTTTTTTTTTTTTTTTTGGTCAGCTATTGATACGTTGATGCATTGGCATGACAATGCCATCGAATGTCATTATTGAGGTTTTTCATTCTACATATTGGCTGTGAGTGGGGAGAAGTGGCAACTGCTTTTTGTATTTCTGTTTTTTTTTTGTTATTGGCACATGACTTTTATTTCGTTTTGGCAAGAACAATAAACTTTTGCCTCATATTCATATACATTCGTTTTGCCATTGCCATTTGATGCTGTTATACAGTTTTGCCTGCAATTTTGTGATAAGCGTCAATGCACGTGACATACAGAAGTTACTGCCTGCTAGTACTGCTACACTGTCTGCTGCTGTTGCTGTTGTTACTGCTGCTACTGTTGCTGCTGTTGCTACTGTTGCTACTGCTGCTACTGCTGCTACTGTTGCTACTGCTGCTGTTGCTGCTGTGCAGCCTTTGACCATTTGCACTACTGTCATACGCTGACTGCATCAAGCATTGTGCTGCATTTGTAGACTGGCTAATGAGTTTCTAATTAGAATTAACTATATCTCTCTCTCTCACTCTCTCTTTCTCTCTTTGTCTATCCCTTTGCTAAGTGCAACTTTAAATGACAATGTATAGTGCAGTGTTCTTTGCCAAATGAAAGTTAATTTGCTTCACGTTGCCATAGTAAAATTCACTGTGGCAAAGTACTTGATTATTCAGCGTATAACTCAAATTTCAATTTAATAGAATTTATAATAATATTATACAAATATTTATAAACGTTAGCCATAGGCTAAAATGGCTATAAACACATTGTGACAGCATTAAATCTATGTAATATTCATAAGGATGCCCATATTTTCGCGCAGTATCAACTATTGGAAACTAGCCGAAAACTGAAATTGGAGAAATTGTAAGCGGACTTTAAAGACTTGAAATTTTTGCCACGCCCTATAACGCCTGCAGATATCAAATATAGTTATATACAAGAGCACACTGAAAGAATTATTTGAAATTTTGAATTTTGGAATTTTTGGAAGACTTATAATCTGGCATAATTTAGGCAAGTCCCGTTCGGATTGGGGACGACTTTCGCATTCGGATGAACCACGAGCTGTACGACGACGTGGACGTGGTCCGGCGCATCACGATACAACGTCTGCGCTGGCTCGGCCACGTTGTGCGTATGGATGAAGAATCTCCAGCTCAGAAGGTATTCGAAGCGAGAGTCGACTACGGGCGACGACGAAGGGGACGACCAAATCTCCGATGGAAGGACCAAGTAGAGCAGGACCTTAATCTACTGGGTATTTCTAATTGGAGGAGGCGCGCGAAGAGCAGAGGCGCCTGGAGGGAGATGCTGAGGTCGGCCAAAACCCGAAATGGGTTGTAGTGCCATCTAATAATAATAATAATAATAATAATAATTTAGACAAACTGTAAAAGTTTTTGTTCAGCTTGATATTTTTTATGCACTTGAATACCGGGTATTACAAAGTCAAGCATACTCAACTGCTAGTTTTCATATTTACATAAGGAAAATAAATAAAATTAATGAATGCATATTTGCTTATCGATGCTTAGATGTTTATCCTGCAAAGTTTAACTGCATGACCTGATTTTGAGCACTTGAACTCAGCAACAGATATATATATATATTATATATACATGCATTTCTATATACATATGGTAACTGACAACACTTTAGATATCAGTTAATATTCATAAAGAAAATTATTATTAAATAGTAAAAAAAAAACATCATCTGTCTTTAACATATTTATTATTATTACTGCTAAAAGTCACTTGATTATAAGGGATTTTGGTCTAAAATGCTTCAATGATTTGCTCAAGTGTATATAAAGTGGTTTTTGCTAGTTCATCTGACTAATCCAGTCAACTAAGCGGCAACTTAGTCGTTTTAAGCTTCAATCACTCCCCTACACCCCGCTCTACACTTAGCCTTGTCTTAAACTGTCTCAAGGCAAAACTTTGAAGCACAGTTGAGCTACGGCTGCTGCCCCAGTTACCTTAGTTTTATTGCTGTTGTTGCTGTTGCTGTTGTTGCTGTTGCTGCTGTTGATGCTGCTGTTCATCTACATGTTCATGGCAAAAATGCAACTCAAAGGCTTTTCATTATTTTGCTTCAATGCCATTTAAAGCTTTTCACAACACACACAATTTTCGACTTGAGAGTTAGGCAAAAAAATTATGAAAAAATATGAAAAATAACCAGAAAATTTTTCTGCACCATTGGACAGAGAATCGTTGGGGGAGGTAGAACTCATAGAGCGTTATGCTTTCGTGTCGTGTAATTAAAATATGCGCAATTAAAATCAAGTAAATGAAAGAGAAAGAGAGAGAGAGAGCGCGCGCGTTTGTCTAATTCAAGTTTTGCTGAGACGTTGCGGCACTTCATAAATGTAAAATGTAATTTACATATCACATTTTCAGCATATGCGATACTTGCAGCTTACAATATAAATTGAAATTTCATTAAGAAAACTTCTCTTTCGTTTACGCTTATCGTCTATGTAAAAGCGATAGAAACAGAGAAAGACAGAGTAAGAGTGTGAGAGAGTGAGTGAGTGAGAGTGTGAGAGTGTGAGTAAGAGAGCGCGTCTGTCAATGTTCATCTGTACTTTATAACATCTTGTTTCTCACTCTCTCTCTCACCACTGTCACTTCAAAATTGAAATGTATAATAGCAATGCGTGTGTGCTACATGTGTGTGTGTGTGTGTGTAAACATGCTTGCATGTCTTTGTGTATGTGTGTATATGTGTGTATGCATAGGCGCACTTGAGCGACTTAATTGTGTCGTGTTAACGTCAAACACATGCAACAAACATGTGCAAACAAATGTTGTGTGTGTATGTAAGTATGAAAGCGGAAGAGTGAGACAGAGAGAGAGAGAGAGATAGAAAGCATGGTAGAGCAGAGCGGTAGTCTTTGGCACGTTTATCTCAGCGCCGTGTTGACAGATTCAACCACCCAACAAAAATAAAAAAAAAAAACCCGTTACCTGCCGCCTGCCGCCTGCCATCCGCTTGCACATACAGAGAGCAAAAGAAATAGACAGAGAGAGAGAGAGAGAGAGAGAGAGACATATACATATAAAGCCACTCTTTTATTTTATAAAAAAACACACACACGCATACACATATACATAAACATTCACTCAAGCGGCAAAACATATCCGTACACATCCGTTATGCCGCCAACGACCCCCAAAGTCTCCACGAGCCATTCATTTACAGTCAAACCGCCCGCAGCAGCAACAGCAGCAGCAGCAGCAACGCCTGCAGCACTCTTCACCAAGCATCATCATCTGCTTTTTCTCACTCTCTCTCGCTCTCTCGCTTTCTCTCACACTCTTACTCTTTTTATATGTTTGCCGTGGCATCCATTGCCACCTGTCATAAATTTCCATATGCGCGAAAGGTTGAGCGTTTATTTTAACGTTAACTGTTCTTGCATGCAGGAAATGAAATACACTTTCCTAACAGCTGACATACATATATTACTTATACTATATATTACTATATATATATATGTATATATAATACAGTTATAGTTCGCTTTCAGATGTCAAGTAGTTTATGCTAAATGCATACTTCAAATAATATAAAGAAATTTATTTATTTATTTCAAATATTTGGCATGTGAAATTATGAAAATAAAATAATTAAAAAAAAATTATATAACAATTTTATAAATTAATAAAACTTATAAATTATTGGTAAAATAGATTAAATTAATTTAATATATATTTTTAATAATTAATAATAATAATTTAATAATTAAAATAAATAAAAAATAGGTATATTAATAAAAAATAAAATTTCCAAATAAAATAAAATTAATAAATTAATAAATAAATAATTTAAAATGAATTAAATTAAATAAAAAAATACAACTACTTAAACAAATAAATTAATTAAGAATAAAAAAAATAAAAATAAAATAAATAATTAAGGCTAAAATTAATAAAAATAATTTTTAAAAAATAAATAAAAAAAAATTAGGAAAAACATAAATAGCTTTTAAATTAATAAAGTTAAATAAAAAAAATAAAACAACTTAAACAAATAAATTAATTTAGAATAAAAAATAACCAAAATTAAAATAAATAATTAAGGCTAAAATTAATAAAAATAATTTTTAAAAAATAAATAAAAAAAAAATTAGAAAAAACATAAATAGATTTTAAATTAATAAAATTAAATAAAAAAAACAACTTAAACAAATAAATTAATTTAGAATAAAAAATAACCAAAATTAAAATAAATAATTAAGGCTAAAATTAATAAAAATAATTTTTAAAAAATAAATCAAAAAAAATTAACAAAATTAATTATTTAAATATATAAATTAAAATAATTAATTAATATAATGAATATACATATGTTTATTTTATTTATTTCCTGCGCCAATAAGTATGCTGCAATTTTATTTCAATTATTCAACAGAAATATTAACATAAATATTTTAAATATTAAAACACCAAATACACTAAAGAAATTTAATTTAAAAAATATAAAATAATTAAGTGAAAATAAATTTTCACATTAAAAAAAAAAACTTTATGCGATTCACATTTCAATTGTACAATGAAATGTATAACGAAACCTTAGAGCAATTAGAACTGCTTGTATTTCAGCTGCTGCGCACAATTAGCGCCAAAAGGTAAAACTAATTAATTTAACTGTCGACTGTTAGTTGCTCAGTTGGTTGAAAATCAAGTTTTAGTAACAAAATACTTGCAAGAAATATACAACTTGATGGCATAGAAATGTTTTCTGTTTTCTATTTTCTGTTTTCTATTTTCTATTTTCTGCTGTTTCATGTTACTGTGCAGTGTGTAGCTTGCCCATTGGGTTAGGGCATGATATGAACTTTTTGTTGTTGTTTTTTTTTGGACTATAGAGTAGTAAGCATGGAAAGCAGCTGTTCCGTTATAACTGCGTCTATACGACGACTGCGGACTTATGCATAATAGACATATGTGAATGGTTGGAAAACTCATTTTCATAACTGACTCAACGACTGATTCTGCTGCGTTCACATTTCGATTATGACAATGCTAAAAAAAAATATATAAACAACAAGAAAAATTGCGCGAGTAAAAATTCAAATGCAATTTTCAATCAGCAGACACTGAACATATCGCTGACCAGCTATTTTTTCCCATTAAGTTTTTCTCCCCTTCTCTTTCTTTTGCTATTTTTCTTTATTGCCATTTACCTGTGTGTGTGATGTGTGCCGCCCATTGTCTCTTAAAATTGAATTTTCCATTTTGACAATGACGCTCAATGTCTGTTTGTCAAACGAAACTGGCCCACAGCTGATAAGTCTTAAGCCTTGAGTAGTAATCAAACGCTGGGCTGGGCAATCAATGTGTTGCTGCTGCTGCTGTTCGTGTTGATGTCTTTTAATGAACTTTTTCTTTTTTTTGTGCATTTACTGCAAACTGCAGCCTGTTGCTGTATTGTTGTCTTGCTCTTTCTTCTTGTCACTATATATACTCTGACTAGTTGGTTAATCGCACTGGCTAAAAGCCTCATTCAAGTGGTATGAAGAGTTACTGCAAGTGTGAGTAAGATAGAGAAGGAGAGTGTGAGAGCAAAGTGACACTGGCAATATTGAAAAGTGAAAGGCTGTTGTTGTGAATGTAGTTGTAGTTGTAGTTGTAGCTGTATGGGTATGGGTATCAGTGGGTTTTGCTGACTGTGGTATATGTTGGTATTGTGGCCAGTTGACAGTTTCATTAGTTGGTTTACATGTCCTGGGCGCCCGTTTTGTGTGGCAGTCGAGGTGCCATGGCAAGTTTGTTTGTATTG
The DNA here is from genome assembly GCA_037044475.1 of Zaprionus obscuricornis. Classification (NCBI taxonomy): domain Eukaryota; kingdom Metazoa; phylum Arthropoda; class Insecta; order Diptera; family Drosophilidae; genus Zaprionus; species Zaprionus obscuricornis. The sequence continues at coordinate 2,181 of JBAMBR010005232.1, read as the reverse complement.
TATTGCCATGTTGTGCAGGATATTGGCCAGCATGTATAGTCTATACAGTGCCAGCAAAAGCTTACTTTCCTGTTTGTTGTCTCTCTCTCTCTCTCTCTGTGTGTGAAACAGTCAACGTTTGCAACTATCCTTGGGCCTTGTCTTGTTGTGGCATACACCGGAAGTCGACTGATAAGTTTACTTTGACATGTTACCATCTCTCTATCTACATCTTTCTCCCTCTCTCTCTCTCTCTCTGTCTCTGTCGCCACCTCAACCCATTCACTTTGTATGTTATGCTATGCTGAAAGCTTTCATAAGTTGATTTAAATCTTAACTTTTCATTTGATATACACTTTCTTCCTCTACTTCCTTTCCTTCTATTTCTACTTCTTCTTCATTTTTTGGCTTACTTTATTTACCTGCATTTACTTAACTTTGTTTTTTGGCACTTAGTTTTTACTTTTTGCAACTTTTTGCTCAACACTCAAAGTAAATGCAAAACTTTAATCAAATTAATTTTACAAATTTTATATAGCTACAAATTTTACTTGAAAATATTTCATTTCATTCCATTGTGTCACAGTTCAAGCAGCAAAAAAAAAAAACAAGAATTGTTAACTGATCATTTAAGAATTTTCCACTACTTTTTTTTTTGTTGTGGGCGGAGGTTTGTGTCTTGGCTATTTCAACGACTTTGTTTAGTTTGCGTGAGCAGCATGCTGCAATCATAACCCTTTTCAAATTGGAAAACCATTTAAATCCTGCGTCAATTCAAATATCCTTAGAAAATCCAACACGTATACACTTACTTACTCTGCAACTTCATCTAAACACACAGAAAAAAAATTGAGAGAGAAAATGGAGAAACAGCAAAATAAAAGAGGAAACAGAATGAATACGCATACAAAAACATTTGCGCTACGTTTTGTACCGTTGACCCATAAAAACAAAAGACTAAAAAGAACGAGAGAGAGAGATAACAAACCGTATATGTGCAAGACAGACAGACATATAGAGATGACCAGAAAAAAACAAACATACATACATATACCGACAGAGTAATTCCAATGCAAAATTGAACAAACTGTCAGTTGCAAAGGTAGCTCAGAAGGCCTTAGCTACAACACCAGCACCAACAACAACAACAACAACAAACACTATACAACAGAACAACAACACTGTACAGCATAGCATAACACTAGACAACACTACACGTCAGTGGCAAGCAATTGTTTTACACTCAACCTACTCATAGATACCGAATATCTCTTTACAATGCAAAAGCTAACTGAACCTAACCCCAAAAATACATATGTTCCTACTACTATGCATCATATGAGAAAAACACTGAAATGAATTTACTACACTGAGAAAAAAAATGTAATATTACTTTACAATTTACAAATAATATGAAATTATGAATATAATATTATAAATATTTTTTAAATTATTTTCAAAAATATTAAAAAAAATAATACAAAAATATTTTCTTTAATTTTTATTTTAATTAATTTTCATAAATAAATTTTAAATAATTTTTTGATAGTTTTTCTATTTGAATTTCATAAAATTATAAGAATTTTTTGATTATAATTTTATACAATAATAATTTTTTAGCTGAACTAATTATCATAAATATTACTAATATAATTTTCTATAATTTCAAAAAAAAGAAAACAATTTTAAAAATCTTTTATTAATTTTAAAAAATTATTTTTTTTATATTTTTAATTTTTTTTAAATTTCTTAAAACTAAAAGAATTTATTATTAATAATTTTTGAAATTTTTTATAATTTTTATATTAATAGTTTTTCTATATAACTTAAGCTTTGCATTAGTTTCTTCTCTCAGTGTTCGTATTTTATATAAAAATACTTTGCTGTAGTGTAAAATAAAATGAATAATATTACAAATATATTTGTGTAATTAAATTATCAATATAAATATAAATATGTTTTATTAAATTTTTAATTTAATTTTTTTTATAATTTTTTTTATATTTTTTAAATAATTGAAAATCTATAAAATTTGAAGTTAGATAACAATAAAAAGAATTTCTGGCAAATAATTAATATTTTTAACTTATTAATCAGAATATTTCTTACAGTGTATGCATAGGCATTTTTTCATATGCTGCTGTTGCTGTAGTTGCTGCTGTTGTTGTTGTTATTGTTGTTATTGTTGTTGTAGTAACTTTG
>JBAMBR010005230.1:0-10580 GCA_037044475.1 Zaprionus obscuricornis | reverse complement strand
AATCAGATTCTGATTCTGTTCCAAGATGATTGCTGCAGGGTCGGATCTTGTGCTCATCGTCGTCGTCGTCGTCATCGTAGTCGCTTAAATCAAATCAAAACGGCAAAAGCTATGAACATTATCAACATTATCTTGAATTTAACTTTAAAGCAAGCGAAAGGCATCAACGCAGTCATCTTGAAGCAATATTAACCTCGCTGTTAGTGGTTAGTATTGGTTTGGTTCAGTTGGTTTGACTGGGCTGATTGCCTGGTTTCTGCCAGTCCTATCCGCCTACCTCTTACTCATATCAATTGCAATTTTCACCCATTTTGCTGCCTACTTGTGGTTGAGCTTCACGCTGCAAGTGGCTCTCGATGCCGTTTATGAAACTGTCATGGATTGGATGTGTCAGGGTGTGTTGGAATGTCGGAATGTTGGGTGTTGGGTGTTGGGCGCTGTGTTTTGGGGGGTATAACCCGTGGGGTATGCCGCGGTGTATGAAGATTCCTTTGATGATGATTAATGTGAGCGATGACAAAGCAAATGTTATGCCAGTGCTGCGGCAAATGAAGTGCTTGGCTTGAAAATGCTCGAAACTGAAAACACTGAACATCATAGCAAAAGTACACCCGATACCTACTTGACACCGCACCCTTAAGAACTACAACTCATCCTTCTCCTGACACATAAAACAGAAACGTGAAAAGTTCGTTGCAGTTACTTAAAATTTTTGTGATTAATTTGCTTGCTTAAGGTTTCAGTTTAAGTTTTCAAACAGTGATCAGCTTTTAGTGAAAATAAAAACTAGACATAAGAGAATTGAGATGATAAAATAGCTGTGTGTGTGTGTGTAAATATAAAATTTTAAATTCAATTTCCTTTGATCTATTGAATATACTTAAATTATGATTAAGACAATATTTGAAAATTAAAATGTGAAACACATATAAAACACAAAATAATAAAAGACAAACAGACAGTACACAAAAACATAAATGGAAACCCGGAAACCTCACACAGAATAGATTTGAACTGAGATTTACCAGAGATTTCATGTAATTTGTTTGCTTCATGGGTTTTATTGATAGAATTATGATTAAAATTAATCAGTCGATGGTTTGGTTTCGGTTTGGTCTTTATACGCACAATGCGAGGAGGTTGTGTTATCACCTTAAAACTAGCTGCATGCAATAACATGCAACAAAAGAAAAGTTAGTAAATGTTATAAAATCATTAAATTAAAAATCATGCAATGTTATAGAATATATATACAAACTTGTATATACAGATGGAAAAATATTTAATCTGAATGAAAAGTCTTCGAAATTTTCTACTTACGATCCTCGACACACATGAGACCATCGGCCATAAGCTTGAGACCAGTGGGACAGGCGCAGGAGATGCGTGGACTGCGTTCGTTGATACGCGGCGCGGGCAGACAGAGATGCGAACAGTGTCCATTGACAGATTGGCAATGATTAACGCCATCTGGCTGACGATAGGGATGGTAGACATGAATAACCATGGGATGTTGCAGCTGCAGTTGAAAACGAAATGTAAGAATCAAAACAAGATAAAATATAGAGTAAAACATACCATATGCACAGCTGTAATTGGTTCGACACCTTCTCCAGTGAACTTGTTGGCCTTGAAGACTGTCTGCTTGTCCCAGTCGGTCCAGTAGATATAGTCCTCGAAGGTGGTAATCGAGAAGGGATGTCGCAGATACTCAGCTGAGTATAAGATCTGTTTACGCTGTGAGCCATCATAGTTGGCCGAAGATATGACATTCAGCTTGCCATCCACCCAGTAGAGCCGCTTCCTAACCAGATCCAGAGTAATCCCATTGGGCCACTTAACATCGTAGTTGATGATCGTGGTGCGATGGGAACCATCCATGCCAGCACGTTCAATGCGTGGCGACGCACCCCAGTCCGACCAGTACATCCAACCCTCAATGGGATCGAGAGCAATCGAACGAGGTATATCAAGGGCATCTTCGATCAAAACTTTTCCCATGTTTCCGTCAAAGTTCGTCAACTCAATGGTGCACTTGTGTGTGTCAGTGTAGTAGACATGGTTGTAGATCCAGTCAACAGCCAAGCCATCCGATGTCACTGAAGATTGTTTTAGTACGACAGTCTTCTCATTTCCCTCGTCAATGGGCGCCTTGTAGATACTCTGTGTGGTTACATCACTCCAGAAGATCATTCCAGTGCGAAAGACAAAGTCAAGGGCTGTAGCTGACTTCGTATTGTTGACTATCGATGTCATCTCCTTGTGATCCAGAGCAATCTTGCGTATATCGTGTCGACGTGCCAGCAGCAGAGAGGCGTGTCCTTCGGTTGCCTTGCAGCGTGTATGATTGCGAGGATCTCGCATGTAGCCAGCCTCACATTCACACTTGAATCCTCCCACCTCATTCACACAGATTTGTGAACAGATTCCAGATTCCTCACACTCATTAATATCCACACAGGTGTGAGCATCCGATGAGAGCCTGTAGCCTTCGTGGCATTCGCATTTGTAGCCTACTTGATGATCCACACAGCGATGCATGCAACCGCCATTCTTAGAGGCACATTCATTAATTCCGCACTTGCCCGCTGGTTCATCCTCACCATCGGGACAATCCTTGTGCTTGTCGCATACCTTGGATAAGGGAATACACTGATTACCTCCGCAATCGAATTGACTGGTGGAGTTGCAGGCTTTGCTTTGTGCTGAGAGTCTGCAGTCACGTTCATCGCTGCCATCAGCACAATCCTTGTCGCCATTGCATGTAAGATGACCAGCAATGCAGCTACGATCGCCACATTGGAACTGATCGGGGCGACAGCTAATATTTTTACAATTTGCCGAATGTTCATCATCGCCGTCGGGACAATCATGATCTCCATCACAGAGCCAGCTGTGATGTAGACATGTGATGCGATCCTTGCATTGATATTCATGTGGCAAGCAAGGGGTCACCAGTTTCGTAGCATTTGCACAAGACTGTGGAATAAAGTTTTTTGTGCAAGGATGCTTGTTAGAAGTTTTTTTTTTGGGATTCAAACTTTTCGTTGCATACTTTTAGTTGCTTACACACGAAATTATGTTCCCCCATTCACAATTCAGTATTTACCATTCACCACATTGCCCGCAGTCCTCCCCTCTGCAAAGAGTCAGAGTAACTCCGCCACATTCCTCGCATAGTACACAAGGCAAAATGCAATTTTATGCGTACTATGCGTTGACAACAAAAGCTGCCAAAGCTGGCAGCGCTGAGTTATGCCCAACTTGGTTGTAATTTATATGCCTTACACACTCATACTAACACTTAGACACACACATTCAAACACACACACACACACATACACATGTATATACAGAGTCATGCATATAGACATAGTGCATTGGAAACTTGCCTGTTGGGCAAAAACTGGGCGGAAACTACAAACATTTTGCCACCCGATTTTCTACACAAAATTTTGGAATTTATGAGACTGGCATTCATGCTGTGGCACTGAAGAACTCATATTCTACTTTCCTCCCCATCTCCTTTCCTTCTTATTGTACAAAACTTACCCGCTCATCGGAAGCATCTGCACAATCTGGATCGCCATCGCAGACCCAACGTTTGGCAATGCAAGCGCCATTGGTGCAAGTATGTTCAGCGACAGCATCACAAGGAACAACTGGACACTCGCGCTCATCGCTGCCATCACCGCAGTCGTCGTCATGATCGCATACCCAACGCTTTTGAATGCAACGTCCATTGCCACAGGTAAATTCATCGGAGCGGCACGTTTGGTCTGTTGCACGAAACAGATTTAGAACAAAAGGATTACTCAGAGACAATGATAGACGAAGTGAAAGAAGAATTGTGAGAAATTCTTATTGCAAGGCAAATGCAAAATCTACAAACTACAAAGCGAAAGCAAAAGCAAAATGTAAATGCAACTTGATGAATGATGCAACTACCCAGACTATGCTGTAAGATACAGTTACAAGTTTGTTAGAAAATAATTACATAATAATTAAATTTGAAAAATAATGAATAAATGTTAAAGTTAAAGCAGACGAAAAACTATAAAGATAAAGTCTATAATAAATATAAAGTTATTGAATTTAACTTGGCCAGCAACTGATACTGAATGTGAAATTAATTATTAAAAATTTATTTATTAATCAACTGATTAATGATTTGCAACTAAAGTCAAAGATGCTAAAATAATATATAAAGAAATATAAGACACTCATAATACTTGATATACATTGGAAATAATAAAGCAAACTAAGATAAATATATTATTTGATATTTTTGATATTCTTTCTTATTGTTTGATAATTAATGTAATTACTTGCAATGTTAAATTATAAAATGTAAAGAAAATATTTCAAATTATTATATATTTAATAATTATGCCGATTTCATTATTTTTATTATATTTATTTTTAATTATTTTATAACATAAAATGTATTAATAATTCATTTTAATTTATTTTATTTTTATTTAAATTTTTACATTATTCATTTCCTTTAGTTAAATTATAAAAAAACTAAAATTATCATGTTATAAATAAAAATGATTTTTTTTCAATTTAGTTTTTTATATTTTTTTTTATTATTATTATTTTATTTTAATATTATTTATTTTATTTATTTTTATATTATTTTTATTTATTTTTGTTTTATTTTATTTTTTACCTTTAAATTTTATTGAGGATAACTACATTTAACTCATTCAAGCTACAAAAGAAACTTTTACTACAAATCAAATATAATTTATTTGAAAAACTATCAAAGTCTGAAGTATATAGGCTATATATCTTACTGCAGGCATGCTCATCGGAGCCATCACTGCAATCCTTGCTCTGATCACACATCCAGGCCAAAGGAACACATTCACCATCACCACTTTTGCAGCTATACTCTTCCGGTGAACAGGTGCGTGCCTCTGCGATATCATACGAGAGATGTGTTATATATTTAGAAAGATATATGTATACATATACATATATATATATATATATATATATATATGGTATATATGGTATATATGGTATATATGGTAGACGGATGAATTTGAGTGAGGGATTTAAACGAGCGTAACTGCAGCTAATAAATTTCATGGGGAGGATATTAAATACATTTATTTTGAAGCAAAGTGAAGGAAACAGCTGCCCCTTTTTATTTGTGGCCAAATTGCCATTACATAATCCTATCGAACTCAGTCAAGACAGCCAAGGCCAAGGGTTGTTGTTAGTATCATGTGAGGGTGTGTAATGTGAGCACACACACATGCGAGTATATATATATATGTATGTGTGTGTTATGAGTTAAGCACTTTATGCGCTGTTGCCAGGCGTTGCCAGTGAAACCAACGCTGCGTATACGCATTGTGTACCCTTTGTATGTGAGTGGAATGTATGAGTATGGGAGCTTAGTGGCATCTGTGTGTGTGTGTGTGTGTTTGTGTGTATGAGTGTGGGTAGCTTATGTGTTTATGGTTAGCTTTAATAGTAAAACACTAGAATGCAACAACTTGATTAACTTGAATGTGGTTGATGGAACATGAGGAACAATAGTTGTGGAATTATGGCCAACACTTTATTAAATTCGAGTGTGTGAGTTATGCTTGGCATTTTGTTATTATTGTTGTTGCTGATTTTGTTGCTATTTTGTTTAGCTTACTGCAATGCGCCTCATCGGATTTATCACGGCAATCATTATTGCCATCGCATAGCCAATTCATTGGTACACACTGGTCGACAGTCTTGCATTTGAACTCATTGTTTGGACAGGCATTCACTGTATAATGTATTATGGCTCAATATTTAATATCAAATGTTTTTGTATATAATATCATATCATACATACATACATATGTATGTAAAATTCTGTGTGAAACTTACTGCACAATGTTATTGCCTCATCTGAGCCATCGGCACAATCATGCTCCTGATCGCAACGCCATTTATTCGGTATGCAATTGCCATTCCAGCAGCGGAAATGGTCCGATGAGCAAGTGGCCTCTGTAAAGAGAGAAACCAAACATGTTAAATCGAGTGTCCTTTTATTTTTGTCTATGCTCGTTTTGTATGTGTTTGTGTCTATTCATGTGTGAGTGCTTGTAGCTGCCTTTGAACTTTGCCCTGGACCCGTATCAAAAACAAAAGCCAACAAATGCTGCCAACCAGTTTGTACTTATACTACCATATATATGTACGTATTCTGCAAGTACTATATATACAAGTGCGTCTGCGTCTCATTGTATATGTGTGTATGTGTGTGTGTGTGTGTGTGTTTGTGTGCGTATGAGTATGTTTATTTACAGGCACTTGAGCACGTGCTGTGAAAAGAAAATACTATACACAAACACACAACAATATAAATATAAAATAAAACATAAATAAATCGTTGCATACTCGTGGGCGCAGAATTTTCAATGGATTTTCAATGCTACTCGACGGGAATGGAAAATGTTGCTATTTCGTTTTTCCTTCTTTTTTTTGGCTCATCTTTTGTTTTGCTACGCTTTTTTTTTTAATCCTTTTTTGTCGTTTGTTTATTTATATTTTGTTTTGTGAATAGAAAACGAATTTTGAACTTTCAATTACAGTAAAAATAAAAATTGTTTTCAAGGACGTTCAAATAACGCCATAAAAAAATATTAGACAATAATTAAATTTATTTATATTTTCTTTTTTAAATATAACAAAAAAAAATAAATAATATATGTTATGCACAATGAACTATTAATAATTAAAATAATTTTTTCAAAACTTTTTTTTATGTATTTAAAAAAAAAATAAAAAAAAAACCTACAAAATTTTGCTAGTAAAGTAATAAAAATAGAAAAGTTTAATTTAGGTCACAAATAAAGATTATTGAGCATAAAATTAGATCATTTCTAAAGTCACCTGAGCCTCATTTCGCTTATCACTTTCAAATTTTATCTTCAATTTAGCTTGCAAACTTCTTAGCTTTTGTCTATGCAAAAACTGTGTTGTGCCCAAAATATAAGCAGAAAAGAAGAAAACATTAATTTTAATCAATTTTAATGCGGAATGGCATGAAGAGAAGAGCTGAGAATTTCAAGTTGTGCAACTTCAGGCTTCGCTTCATCGTTATGCGGTAGACAGACACAAGTTGCTATATCAATAACATTTTATATGATTACTTTTCTAAACTTTTTATGGGCACAACTCTCCGGTCGAATGCCTCAGTGCGCATTTTGTCGCTCCAGTCAAATGAAATGTAGCATGAAAACAACAGAGAAAACGCTCAGAGAGCAACTTCTGTTCTATGTTTCACAACTAGGCAAAAAAAAAAAAAACAAAAAACCGGCACCAAATAGAATTGTACGCCAATATTTATAAAAAAATAAAATAAAAATAAAGAAATAAATATAAATACAAGTTTACAAACACTGAACAATAAAAAAAATGGTCACATGTGCAAACCAGCAAAAAAAAAAAAAGCACTTCGCCATAGCCTTTTCATACTCTGACAAAAGAGTATTTAAATTTAGGCTACTAGTTTGCAGTAGAGCTTTACTTGCCGTTGACTTACTAACAAAATGTTTGTAAAATTATTTCTTGCAGTGTATTTTAATTATGTAAGAAATTATCTAATTTACAAAATTTAGTAACATATTAATCTAAATGCTTTGCCTATTTAACTGTCTCTAGAGATTATATGAAATAATAAGCAAAAATATTTTTATAGATGTATGAAATGCGAAAAAGTAATGTGATAAAATTTTGTTTAAATAAAATTTTAATTATTTCAAAATATTTTTAAGAAATGAAAAACTTCTCTTAAGTATTTTAATAAAAATTTAAATTATAATAAAATTGTCATATATCAAATGAATTATATCGCACGCATAAAGTGTATTTAATATTCGGTATTAACTTCAACTTATTGCTTATTGCTTTCTCAATCGAATTTTCTTTTTATTTTGTATGCTCTCAATGTTTACTAAATGCCCGCAGTTCAATTCCATGCGATGCGATGTGATTCGATTCGATTTCTTTTTATGTAGTTTGTAAGTATATGTTTTACATTTCACTAATATGTAGATATACATATATATATATATATATATATATATATATATCTACATATACACAGACATGTAGACTTTTTCCCGCGGACAAATTGCTGCGCATTTATAAAAAATGTATTGCTTTTTTTTCAGCTTATTTTTGTTGTTATTTATTTATTTTTGGGACATACAAGAGCGCGTCACTTCGGGCAGCAATTAAAAATCAAATTAAATTTATTGTTTGCGGCAAAGGCAATCAAAGGTAATAAAAAAAAAAAATTCAAAAAAAGAAAACAAATAAATAAAATGTGACTGCAAAAGGATTTAAAATGCAGCGATTTTCTTTATTTTACATTTACAATTTACAATTGGATTAACGCATGTTGCAATTGATAAAAATTGTTGTAGCAAATTTGCCAGCTGCAGTTGCATCAGCATAATTTTATAACAGAGTTTTTTTCTTTTTTTTTTTATTAACTAAGTTTAAACGGCTTTTCAGTTGATTAAAAAACTTTGGCCTTTGGCGCTGTCGTCTGGCAATTTGTATGCAAATGTCAAACTACAAATGCAAAATATTCTGTTGCATGCGACACGGCGCCCAGAGATTTAGTCACGGTGCACCATGTGTGTGTGTGTGTGTGTGTATGATTGCAGTTCTGTCATGCTTAATTTCAGCTTAAATAAATTGAGCTTTAGACATTATTGTAACTTGTTGACTTTTTGCAATCACTTAATTTAAGTGCTTTAATAAGCTTATCATATAATCTACACGCTAGAATTCATTTACAATTTTCTCAAACATATTACAAGCAAAAATCAAAATGAAAATATAATAAAAAATACTATAATTTATCTCTATAAATTTAAAAATAAATTTTCAAGCATTTCAATAGTTTTATCTGTTCATATTTTAGAGAGAAATTCATTTTCTACTTTAAATCTTTAAAGGAATAAAATATAATAAAATTTATACCGAGAGCATCTCAATTTGAAAGGAAGTTTTGTAACAAAAATAACAATTCATTTGTTTTGCGCCAGCGGCTGCTCAATGGAATTTCCAAACTCAAGAGAAAACAATCTTATTCCCCAAACCACTAACAATACTCTTTGCAGCATCCTTTTCACAGTACAGTCATTAGTCTAGTACAAGTACAAGCGAAAAAGCATTTGGCAAAGACAATCGAAAAACAACTTTAGTTTTAATTATGTTTACTTAGTCTCAAGATAATTTATTGCACGAGCAAAATAATCGAAAATGTTTAAGCGAAATAAAGATAGAGAGAGAGAGAGAGAGAGAGAGATAGAGAAAGAGAAATGAAAATTAAATTGGTTTAAATTGTAAATAAGAAAATAAACATAAAATACAATAAGAAATAATATTAATTAGGCATAAGAAAATAATATGCAATATTCTAGTTTATTAATAATTTATATAAAATCTTTATACATATAATTAATTATTTATTTTTATTTTTAATATTTTTCATACCATTATCCGCAGCAATTGTGCTTGTACTGTGAGATTGTTGATGCAGCAAACTGCTTATAAATAATAAACACCAAATGTGACCCATTTTCCACAATATTTATTGTTTATGTTTGAGTTCTATTATTAAATAGAATTTCGTTAATATAGAAATAATATTATTGATTTATTGTTTTTATTTTATTCATTTAGCACTTTCATTTGCCGTCGCATTCATATTATTCACATTATTTACCCAAGAAATGCGTCTAAAGAATAATTTGCTTTTGGCCAATTGCGGCGCCTTTTTTTTTGTGACATATTTGAATCAACGGAGTTGCACAAATTGATTGCATCATTTCCGTTTTCACAATAGCCACAAAAACGAGCCGAACATCATTTTCAAGTTCATTATGGTCAAAAGGCAACAATAACAACAACTACAACAACAACAACAACAACAACTACAGGATCTATAATAACAGGAATAGCAACAGCAACAGCAACAACAACTGTCAAAAGTCAAAAGTAATGAATATCTATGGTCAGACATGAACACTTACAGAGCTGTCTCACAGCCAGACAGACAGTGAGTCTCAGACTGAGACAGGGGGGAAAACGTATATTTAGCAATTTTGTGGAGAAATTGAGGAAACACATTTAATGCGAGGAAAACTAAATGATAAATGATAAGTGTTACGGGAAATCAGACAGAATAAAAGTCCTGTCTGTCTGTCTGTCTGTTTGTCGGTTTGTCCTGCTTGAATTCTAAATAGCTTTAGCTTTGCTCATTGCCTCAATCGAGGCAGCCCACAAAATGTCATAGATGGACATTGCCGATTAGCTCTGACAACGGCGACTTTTCAAAAAGTGTCCACTTAAAAAAAGAAAAGAGAAAGAACAATAAAAAATACGTAGAAAAATGAAGAAAAATATGAAAAAAGGGAAGCATGAAAAGCACACAAAGTAAAATTTCCATTCGATATCTTTAAGGTAGAAGCTTTTTTTTTTTCTTTTTTTTTGGTCTCTTTGTGCTCCTTGAGTTCCTTGGCCTATTCGTGTCGTTGGCATTTTGTCAAAGCATTTTGCATAAC
>JBAMBR010005228.1:0-102163 GCA_037044475.1 Zaprionus obscuricornis | reverse complement strand
GATGGTAAAGATTTTCGTTGGATCAGTTCTGGTGAATATATACAAATGGCTGGCAGAGCCCGGTCGACGTGGTTTAGATGACAAAGGTATTGTTATATTGATGATCGACGAGAAGGTTTCACCTGTGGTTGGACGTGAAATTGTACAAGGCAAAGCTGATACATTGAACTCTGCGTTCCATTTGACCTACAACATGGTATTGAATCTATTGCGAGTGGAGGAAATTAATCCCGAATATATGCTTGAGCGCAGTTTCTATCAGTTTCAAAATCAAGCCGCGTTACCAGCATTACATGATCAAGTGCAGGAAAAGATGCAAAAGTTAAGTAAAATCAACGTTAAGGATGAGCATAATATTGCATCATATCATCATATAAGATCACAGCTGGAAATCAATGGGAAAAAGTTTCGTGAATGGGTATTTAAGCCGCAAAATTTGACACCATTTTTACAACCTGGACGTCTGGTGAAAGTGGCTACTGACAATGCGGAGTATGATTGGGGAATTGTATTAAATTTTAAGAGTAATGAGACATCACGTCGAAACCCATTGAAAAGTGATCCAACCATTGTTGTTGATGTACTGTTGCATGTCAGCGAGGAGGCAAGTAAATCCGGTGATACTATGCCATGTCCACCGAATGAACGTGGTTCCATGGAGGTTGTGCCAGTGGTCTGTACACTCTTCACTCAAATTAGCTCATTGAGAATTTACTTTCCCAATGATTTACGCACTGCAGATAATCGTCGAGCTGTGCTCAAAACAATTCAGGAGGCCAAGAAACGTTTTCCACTTGGCCCACCAGTACTTCATCCCGTTAACGATATGAATATCAAGGATCCAGAATTTCGTAAAATTGTGTCGACAATTTCACAATTTGAAGCGTTGCTAGAGAAACATCCATTGCACAATTCACCAGATTTGCAGCGCGTGCATAAGAAATATCAAGACAAACTAAAACTACAGACAGAGATAAATCAGCTTAAATCAGAGCTCAAAGCTGCACGTAGTTTGCTGCAAATGGATGAATTAAAGTATCGTAAACGTGTGCTACGACGCATGGGATACTGTAAACCTGGTGATGTTATTGAGTTCAAGGGTCGTGTTGCCTGTGAACTAAGTTCAGCCGATGAGCTGCTCATAACAGAATTGATCTTTAATGGCGTCTTCAATGAACTATCTGCGCCACAAGCAGTCGCCATACTTTCATGTTTCGTATGTGACGAGAAATCTTCAGAGGCGCCGAAAAGTGCCTCAGAGTTATCCGGACCATTGCGTTCATTACAAAATTTAGCACGACGCATTGCCAAAGTATCTACCGAGTGTAAGCTGCAATTGGATGAAGATAACTATGTGGAAAAGTTTAAACCCTTCCTTATGGACGTGGTATTGGCCTGGTGCAAAGGTTCCACTTTCCTCAGCGTTTGCAAAATGACAGATATTTTTGAGGGTTCCATAATTCGTTGCATGCGTCGTCTCGAAGAGTTGCTGCGTCAACTATGCCAGGCTGCCAAGACCATTGGCAATACAGACTTGGAGAATAAATTCTCTGAAGGCATAAGATTGCTTAAGCGCGATATTGTGTTTGCCGCGTCGTTGTATCTGTAAATTTTTTTTTAGATATTTAAAATAAAATTTAATATTAATATTAAGTGAATTCAATTTTGTTAAATGAAAACAAAAAAATTAAACATTTATTATTATTAATATATGTTAATATTGTATATTGTGCTACAAGATTTACAAGACGCAGGACACATGAAGCATTAATATTTTGAAAAGAACATTTTACAAATGAATAATGTAGAATGTTTTTTTTTTTATTTTATTATAATATGAATAACATAAATAAATAAAAAAAATAAATAATAATAATAAAAATACATACAAAAGAAAAATTTAAATTAAATTTATTTAAAATAATGCATAAATGTTAATTGTTCATTTTAGTGCAAAATGAATTTCTTATGTTCTCAGACACATGTAAAGCATAAAACATATAATTGATTCAAATCTATATATATATATATATATAAAGCATTTACATGGATAAATATGAAAACATAAAAATTATTGGACGGTTTACACTGATTATTGTATGGTCATTTGATAACTATATATGCGACACATAAAACATACATATAAAACATTACAAATATATATATATATATATTATATAAAAATATATGATATATATATATGTACATACATATATAGCTCTATATAATAGGCACTTACTTGATACATGAATTTTCACTTAAAATTAAATTATGTATACAATAGATTCGATTTATATGTAAAGTGAGGCACTTGTGCTGCTTGGACATTGACAAAGTTATAAGATTATATTTAATGAATTTGAATATGAGAACTACAAAATTATCGCTATAGCAATAATAATAATAAAATAATAATAAAAAATAGTTGCAATATAATTTTGATATGAATTCTTTTTAGCTGCAATAATTATTTATTATAATAATTTTTGATTCCTATAATTAAGGATAAATTTTTAATACATTTTCTTTAAGTTTGATTAATAATAAATTTTGTAAATATTTCTTATATTAACATTAAATGTCTAAACTTATAGATTTTGTCAATAAATGTTCTATATACACTCAAAGGCCACGCCTTAAAATGGTAGGCCGCAAAAACTATGCTATAGAATGTCATTGATATGGTTTCGTATTCGTTGGGTTATCGAACTTAAGACGAAATAAAATTGCAAAAAAAAACAAACAAAAAAAATACCAAAAATTTTAAATATAGACAAGTAAAGATCTTTCAGATCTGTTTAGCATAAATTATAAATACTTTAATTAAAATTAGAAATTAAACAAAAATTATAAACTAAATTCTCTGGCGCTATTGAAATGTCAACTAAATTGTTAGAAGTCCATTGAAGTAACAGATCTGTATAAATTAATGGAAATTTAGTAATAGAATTGTGTATTGCTTACAGTACTTACTCCATATAACGAAATTATTGATTGATTGATTGATTTGTTGTTGTTCATTCAAAGGCTTTAGCTGTACGCTCTCTAAACGCATCGAGCGCTTAGAGAGCGGTTACTTAGACTGATGTTTGTGGCACGCCCTCGACTAATTGTGTACGTCGTGGCTGTGCTGCTGGCTGCGCTACTGCCTGTTGCACTGTTGGCTGTGTTGTCAGTGTTGCTGTTGTTGTTGTTGTTCTAGCTGAGGGAACTGGTGTTGTGCTGCGACTGCTTGAACTTGCCACACTGGCTGGCTTAGAGGCTGCCATGCTACGATTCGTTGGCTCTGCATGCAACTGTGGCATTGGAGTACTAGAGATTGGTTGCAACAGACGTTTCTCTTCGACCGGTGCAGCCTTAGCGAAAACTAAACCATTGACCTGAGAACGTGGCGTTGTGGCACGTTCCGATTTAACCAAACTGCCATTTGTTTCCTTCATTGAAATGCCTGATTTCAGCGATGCTTGACTGCTAGATTTCTGTGTCATGGCCAGTGAGCTGGGTGAACGTAGTGATGTAGTATCTGTGTGTGCTTTACTAGCCAATGTTTTGGTCGATGGCGAGTCTCTATACTCATAGATGTTGTCACGTGAACGCAGTGCATGTTGATTGGTTACCATATGCGCATTGTCAACGCCACGTGGATCATGTTCTGGTTCTATACCATCGGCATTTATAAAGACATCATCATCATAGAAACGATCCGATTGTCTATATATAATAAAATTAAAGTTAATTTCGAATTTTGAGCTGTTCATTTTCGAATGTATCGTTCGTATTAATGTTCAGATAACGAATCTCTCCCTGATAGGCACGTTGAAAATGCATGCCAAGCACTTGTTGTGGTGTTGGATTACTGTCGAAGAAGTAGAGAAGGGAATAGAAAACATTGATGAACCGTTACATACTATATCAGAATCAAGAGTCAAATTCGTCTGTCCTAATATCCAAGTAATTTACAGTCGATAAAGCTTGACTGTGTGAAACCCGTTACCCAAGAAAATTGGAAATTGCATAACTTCTATTTTTATGTTCCGATTTTGATCAAATAGTTCTGATAGTCTGATATTTTTCTATATCGTGGTGTTCAAATGGATGTACAAATGGACATGGTCCAATAAACTCGACTGTTGATCCTGAGCAAGAATATACATATATACTTTATGCTGTTTTCACAAAGTCATTATATCTACATATACATATATATTTTTTATTAATCTCCAAATATTTAAAGTTAAAACTTACCCATATCTAGCAAAATTCGAATAGGTTTGCATAAAGAAATGACTCATATTGCGATCATTATCAGTCCACATATTGCGCTGTAAATGTTCCTTTTTGGGAAAGAATTCAGTATCCATGAACGGAGCACCAGTTAGAAAATAATGTTCCGTATCATGGGGATACTTGCGCCATTGTGGTAAATTTAGTGCCTCCACTGTTGTGTTGAGGACATACATAAAGACAGGAACCTTTTGTTCTAGTAATAATTTGACTATTTGATCAACTGGTGCACGATAATAGAGATCACTTAACATATTGATATATTGATCCCTAATAATTGTATTATTATTGGGATCCGGCCAATATGTGTACATATATTTGATGGCCTCATAAACGCCATTTGGATTTAACGTATAGTTATAGCGAAAAACATGCTCTCTGATCTTTTGCTCAAAGAAACGTCCATTTAGTTCATAATATGGCGCCAAGGATTCATTTTGGGCAACAAAGAATGCTGCCTCCTGTGTGGTTACGCCCGTCATATATTGTATATTACGATTGAATTTGCCAGCACGTATTAGAGTTTCTGGAGTTTGTGTGAGGAAGCGCCAATCCTTCTCTCGCCAACCCTCATACCAATCATCGCCAGGAAGTGTGAAATTGTGATCCAACACTGGACCCCAGGGAAAACTGCCGACCTGAGGTGAGAATTCTGCATTTCCTAGTTCATAGAAACTGCGTCCTGTGCGCAGACAATTAACTAACTTCCAGGATGAATCAATAGAACAACCCAATATTTGGCCGAGTACTCGACTCGTATTCTGTGCTCTATACTTGTCCTGAATGAATGCCCAATCAGCTAATGCTGATCCAGATTGGGCAATTACACGTTTTACTATATGCCTTGTCTGTGGTGCCACCATCAAAAGTCCAGCCGAAGCACCTCCTGCACCAGGTCCAAATAATGTAATGGAATCGCGATCTCCATTGAAGAATTCGATATTATCATGAATCCATTTAAGGGCCATTGCCTGATCCAGGATTCCATAATTTCCGGGTGAGTTCTCATCGGCCGTCGAAAGGAAACCTAAAGCTCCCAGGCGATAATTAAGTGTTACCACGACCACATCATAGAAGGAGGCCAACATGTGACCCTGGAAAAGATTTGAAGCGCCACGTATAAATTCTCCACCATGAATATAAACCATAACCGGATACTTTTGTGCCACACCAGCGCCAGTCTATAAAAATATAACAAAATAATTAGACTTTTTCTTCTCGTTTAATGTTTATACAACTTGAACTAACCTTAGGAGAATATACATTAAGATATAGACAATCCTCATCCATATCCATAACACCTTTGGTAGCACCAGTGTAACGCACTGGCTGCGGACATGCAGGTCCAAAGTCTACAGCCTGTAGTAGCTGCCAGCCGCGATGAGAACGCGGTGGCTTAAAGCGGCCCTCAAATGTAGGTGGCAGTGCATAAGGAATACCCAAAAATACTGAACACTCGCCCATAACACGATCCACAGTTGAATGATATGGACGATAGAATGATTTCGGATCTGGATTGTCGTACATATAGACCTTAAATCCTTGTACCTGACCAAAA
Organism: Zaprionus obscuricornis; assembly: GCA_037044475.1. Taxonomy (NCBI): domain Eukaryota; kingdom Metazoa; phylum Arthropoda; class Insecta; order Diptera; family Drosophilidae; genus Zaprionus; species Zaprionus obscuricornis. The sequence goes on along the minus strand of JBAMBR010005228.1, from coordinate 96,321 downwards.
TTGGTTGTAACAAAGACATCTCGTTCCAGTGTTAATGAATCTCTTCTCTGTTTACCCTGTAAATCTTCACGCCAACCAGCTAAAACACCAGGAAATTGTGTGCGTGCATTGGGATCGTTCTGTAAATCGAAAATGGAATAGAAATGTTTATGTTATACACACATTTTTAAGACAGCTTAACATACATTAATTTAACATCTGTTTAATACCAAGTAAAAAAAAGATAAAATCGAGTGTTCACACTCTGTGTGACACCCTGTACCCAAAAAGATTTATACTTGATAGCTATAAATTGGTAATGGAGAGAGGCGTAGGACAAATACAATAAAATTAACTTTAGCTTTTAAAGTCTCTAAGATCTACGTGTTCAAACGGAAGTATAGATAGATAAAGGTCTAATTAACTGTTAATTCTGAGTAAGAGTTTATAACATATGGATGTTACATACATTTTCTGGAGTCACAAAGTCATCTTATGAGTAAAGTATATAAAAATCAATTAAATATTGAAATGGAATTGAAGTCCATAAATAAATAAATCCATAAATTAGATATTGAAGTTTTATGTATATCATTATAAAGTATGTTGTATGTATAAGTTTGCATGCCAACGAGTTTTAGTCACAGTAACCGGACGGACGCTATAAGCAGAGTCGTTATAACCGGATTCTAGTGTATATACATATATAGCGAATCTTTGTGATTTATTCATTGTAGATAAAATTTTAGACTTATATTTTATTTTTAACTTTTAGACTTACAATCTTATTTTCTATAACATAATCATAACTTTGATCAATAATTAAATATAAATAAGAAAGTATTATAATTATTTGTCAATTAGAAAAAATGAGATTAACAAGAACTTATACATCTCTTATACTATAGTAAATCTATAACTAAGCTGACTCATCACATCAGCTGCAACAACTTCATTGTCATGTCCAGCATTAGAATTGAATTGAATTACATAGCATAGCAAAAAGAAAGACTCTGTAGCAATAGCTACTAAATAAAGTGCTTTAATTTAATGCATACTAAATAAAGTGCTTAAGTTTAAGCTCATACTTAAGACAAACCACAAATTGTATGTAACATACATATATTGCAACATTAGAAGAACTTTAACAACAATTTTAATAATGGCAGCAAAAAAAAAAATAAAAAAAAAGGAAAAAATAAAGATAAAAAATAACATAAGAAAAACAAATCTCGGCTGTGAGTAAGAGTGACCAAACTGGTTCTAGTCAATGTTGTGTTTGTGTGTTATGCACAGATCTTTAATAGAAGACCAGTGAGTGACTTGTGAGACCATAGACCGAGAGACCGCTAAACCCGTTTTTCCAATTTCAATTCCAATTCCAACTCCATTTCCACTTCCACAAAAGTGCGCGCGCTGTAAATGCGCTAAAAATAAGTTACAGCATCTCAAATACTCAAAGACTGAAATACGAAATGCGACTTAACGACTTGACAAAAAAAAACTTTAAAAATTGAGCGTTATGTTGAAGTATGTAATTTCAAATTGAAGTCAACTGTGCTGGCACTGATGATGATATGATGGGAGTTACTCCAGTAGTGGCTATACATTAACTACTGTGTTTACCACCAACTCCATTGTCTGTGCTGTGGAGGCGCGATGACGTCGCAGCTGTTAACTAACCAAGCAGCTAATTGTTTAATTGTCCTACGACTGCAATGAAAGAAAGAAATGTAATGATTTTTATATACTTTACTCGTAAGATGACTTTGTGACTCCAGAAAATGTATGTAACATCCATATGTTATAAACTCTTACTCAGAATTAACAGTTAATTAGACCTTTATCTATCTATACTTCCGTTTCAACTAGTAGATCTTAAAGACTTTAAAAGCAAAAGTTAATTTTGTATTTGTCCTACGCCTCTCACCATTACCAATTTATAGCTATCAAATATAAATCTTTTTGGGTACAGGGTGTCACACAGAGTGTGAACACTCGATTTAATCTTTTTTTTACTTGTTATTAAACAGATGTTAAATTAATGTATGTTAAGCTGTCTTAAAAATGTGTGTATAACATAAACATTTCTATTCCATTTTCGATTTACAGAACGATCCCAATGCACGCACACAATTTCCGGGTGTTTTAGCTGGTTGGCGAGAAGATTTACAGGGTAAACAGAGAAGAGATTCATTAACACTGGAACGCGATGTCTTTGTTACAACCAATTTTGGTCAGGTACAAGGATTTAAGGTCTATATGTACGACAATCCAGATCCGAAATCATTCTATCGTCCATATCATTCAACTGTGGATCGTGTTATGGGCGAGTGTTCAGTATTTTTGGGTATTCCTTATGCACTGCCACCTACATTTGAGGGCCGCTTTAAGCCACCGCGTTCTCATCGCGGCTGGCAGCTACTACAGGCTGTAGACTTTGGACCTGCATGTCCGCAGCCAGTGCGTTACACTGGTGCTACCAAAGGTGTTATGGATATGGATGAGGATTGTCTATATCTTAATGTATATTCTCCTAAGGTTAGTTCAAGTTGTATAAACATTAAACGAGAAGAAAAAGTCTAATTATTTTGTTATATTTTTATAGACTGGCGCTGGTGTGGCACAAAAGTATCCGGTTATGGTTTATATTCATGGTGGAGAATTTATACGTGGCGCTTCAAATCTTTTCCAGGGTCACATGTTGGCCTCCTTCTATGATGTGGTCGTGGTAACACTTAATTATCGCCTGGGAGCTTTAGGTTTCCTTTCGACGGCCGATGAGAACTCACCCGGAAATTATGGAATCCTGGATCAGGCAATGGCCCTTAAATGGATTCATGATAATATCGAATTCTTCAATGGAGATCGCGATTCCATTACATTATTTGGACCTGGTGCAGGAGGTGCTTCGGCTGGACTTTTGATGGTGGCACCACAGACAAGGCATATAGTAAAACGTGTAATTGCCCAATCTGGATCAGCATTAGCTGATTGGGCATTCATTCAGGACAAGTATAGAGCACAGAATACGAGTCGAGTACTCGGCCAAATATTGGGTTGTTCTATTGATTCATCCTGGAAGTTAGTTAATTGTCTGCGCACAGGACGCAGTTTCTATGAACTAGGAAATGCAGAATTCTCACCTCAGGTCGGCAGTTTTCCCTGGGGTCCAGTGTTGGATCACAATTTCACACTTCCTGGCGATGATTGGTATGAGGGTTGGCGAGAGAAGGATTGGCGCTTCCTCACACAAACTCCAGAAACTCTAATACGTGCTGGCAAATTCAATCGTAATATACAATATATGACGGGCGTAACCACACAGGAGGCAGCATTCTTTGTTGCCCAAAATGAATCCTTGGCGCCATATTATGAACTAAATGGACGTTTCTTTGAGCAAAAGATCAGAGAGCATGTTTTTCGCTATAACTATACGTTAAATCCAAATGGCGTTTATGAGGCCATCAAATATATGTACACATATTGGCCGGATCCCAATAATAATACAATTATTAGGGATCAATATATCAATATGTTAAGTGATCTCTATTATCGTGCACCAGTTGATCAAATAGTCAAATTATTACTAGAACAAAAGGTTCCTGTCTTTATGTATGTCCTCAACACAACAGTGGAGGCACTAAATTTACCACAATGGCGCAAGTATCCCCATGATACGGAACATTATTTTCTAACTGGTGCTCCGTTCATGGATACTGAATTCTTTCCCAAAAAGGAACATTTACAGCGCAATATGTGGACTGATAATGATCGCAATATGAGTCATTTCTTTATGCAAACCTATTCGAATTTTGCTAGATATGGGTAAGTTTTAACTTGAAATATTTGGAGATTAATAAAAAATATATATGTATATGTAGATATAATGACTTTGTGAAAACAGCATAAAGTATATATGTATATTCTTGCTCAGGATCAACAGTCGAGTTTATTGGACCATGTCCATTTGTACATCCATTTGAACACCACGATATAAAAAAATATCAGACTATCAGAACTATTTGATCAAAATCGGAACATAAAAATAGAAGTTATGCAATTTCCAATTTTCTTGGGTAACGGGTTTCACACAGTCAAGCTTTATCGACTGTAAATTACTTGGATATTAGGACAGACGAATTTGACTCTTGATTACTGATATAGTATGTAACGGTTCATCAATGTTTTCTATTCCCTTCTCTACTTCTTCGACAGTAATCCAACACCACAACAAGTGCTTGGCATGCATTTTAAACGTCAGATTCGTTATCTATACGACATATAATTCATCGATATTGCTTAATTATCGGCAAACCGAATGCGCCTTCTGGACACAATATTTGCCGACAGTCATTGGCGTTTTAGTGCCAACATATCCACCCACAACAGAGTTTGGTGGGAGCCTAAGGAACCATTAATTGCCTTCTGGAGCATGTCTGTTGCATGTTTCTTTCTCATTGTGCTTGTCGTCATTTGTTGCATCATGTGGCGAAATGCCAAGCGGTAAGTTACATTCGAAAATGAACAGCTCAAAATTCGAAATTAACTTTAATTTTATTATATATAGACAATCGGATCGTTTCTATGATGATGATGTCTTTATAAATGCCGATGGTATAGAACCAGAACATGATCCACGTGGCGTTGACAATGCGCATATGGTAACCAATCAACATGCACTGCGTTCACGTGACAACATCTATGAGTATAGAGACTCGCCATCGACCAAAACATTGGCTAGTAAAGCACACACAGATACTACATCACTACGTTCACCCAGCTCACTGGCCATGACACAGAAATCTAGCAGTCAAGCATCGCTGAAATCAGGCATTTCAATGAAGGAAACAAATGGCAGTTTGGTTAAATCGGAACGTGCCACAACGCCACGTTCTCAGGTCAATGGTTTAGTTTCCGCTAAGGCTGCTCCGGTCGAAGAGAAACGTCTGTTGCAACCAATCTCTAGTACTCCAATGCCACAGTTGCATGCAGAGCCAACGAATCGTAGCATGGCAGCCTCTAAGCCAGCCAGTGTGGCAAGTTCAAGCAGTCGCAGCACAACACCAGTTCCCTCAGCTAGAACAACAACAACAACAGCAACACTGACAACACAGCCAACAGTGCAACAGGCAGTAGCGCAGCCAGCAGCACAGCCACGACGTACACAATTAGTCGAGGGCGTGCCACAAACATCAGTCTAAGTAACCGCTCTCTAAGCGCTCGATGCGTTTAGAGAGCGTACAGCTAAAGCCTTTGAATGAACAACAACAAATCAATCAATCAATCAATAATTTCGTTATATGGAGTAAGTACTGTAAGCAATACACAATTCTATTACTAAATTTCCATTAATTTATACAGATCTGTTACTTCAATGGACTTCTAACAATTTAGTTGACATTTCAATAGCGCCAGAGAATTTAGTTTATAATTTTTGTTTAATTTCTAATTTTAATTAAAGTATTTATAATTTATGCTAAACAGATCTGAAAGATCTTTACTTGTCTATATTTAAAATTTTTGGTATTTTTTTTGTTTGTTTTTTTTTCGCAATTTTATTTCGTCTTAAGTTCGATAACCCAACGAATACGAAACCATATCAATGACATTCTATAGCATAGTTTTTGCGGCCTACCATTTTAAGGCGTGGCCTTTGAGTGTATATAGAACATTTATTGACAAAATCTATAAGTTTAGACATTTAATGTTAATATAAGAAATATTTACAAAATTTATTATTAATCAAACTTAAAGAAAATGTATTAAAAATTTATCCTTAATTATAGGAATCAAAAATTATTATAATAAATAATTATTGCAGCTAAAAAGAATTCATATCAAAATTATATTGCAACTATTTTTTATTATTATTTTATTATTATTATTGCTATAGCGATAATTTTGTAGTTCTCATATTCAAATTCATTAAATATAATCTTATAACTTTGTCAATGTCCAAGCAGCACAAGTGCCTCATTTTACATATAAATCGAATCTATTGTATACATAATTTAATTTTAAGTGAAAATTCATGTATCAAGTAAGTGCCTATTATATAGAGCTATATATGTATGTACATATATATATATATCATATATTTTTATATAATATATATATATATATATTTGTAATGTTTTATATGTATGTTTTATGTGTCGCATATATAGTTATCAAATGACCATACAATAATCAGTGTAAACCGTCCAATAATTTTTATGTTTTCATATTTATCCATGTAAATGCTTTATATATATATATATATAGATTTGAATCAATTATATGTTTTATGCTTTACATGTGTCTGAGAACATAAGAAATTCATTTTGCACTAAAATGAACAATTAACATTTATGCTTTATTTTAAATAAATTTAATTTAAATTTTTCTTTTGTATGTATTTTTATTATTATTATTTATTTTTTTTTTATTTATTTATGTTATTCATATTATAATAAAATCAAAAAAAAAAAACAATCTACATTATTCATTTGTAAAATGTTCTTTTCAAAATATTAATGCTTCATGTGTCCTGCGTCTTGTAAATCTTGTAGCACAATATACAATATTAACATATATTAATAATAATAAATGTTTAATTTTTTTGTTTTCATTTAACAAAATTGAATTCACTTAATATTAATATTAAATTTTATTTTAAATATCTAAAAAAAAATTTACAGATACAACGACGCGGCAAACACAATATCGCGCTTAAGCAATCTTATGCCTTCAGAGAATTTATTCTCCAAGTCTGTATTGCCAATGGTCTTGGCAGCCTGGCATAGTTGACGCAGCAACTCTTCGAGACGACGCATGCAACGAATTATGGAACCCTCAAAAATATCTGTCATTTTGCAAACGCTGAGGAAAGTGGAACCTTTGCACCAGGCCAATACCACGTCCATAAGGAAGGGTTTAAACTTTTCCACATAGTTATCTTCATCCAATTGCAGCTTACACTCGGTAGATACTTTGGCAATGCGTCGTGCTAAATTTTGTAATGAACGCAATGGTCCGGATAACTCTGAGGCACTTTTCGGCGCCTCTGAAGATTTCTCGTCACATACGAAACATGAAAGTATGGCGACTGCTTGTGGCGCAGATAGTTCATTGAAGACGCCATTAAAGATCAATTCTGTTATGAGCAGCTCATCGGCTGAACTTAGTTCACAGGCAACACGACCCTTGAACTCAATAACATCACCAGGTTTACAGTATCCCATACGTCGTAGCACACGTTTACGATACTTTAATTCATCCATTTGCAGCAAACTACGTGCAGCTTTGAGCTCTGATTTAAGCTGATTTATCTCTGTCTGTAGTTTTAGTTTGTCTTGATATTTCTTATGCACGCGCTGCAAATCTGGTGAATTGTGCAATGGATGTTTCTCTAGCAACGCTTCAAATTGTGAAATTGTGTCGACAATTTTACGAAATTCTGGATCCTTGATATTCATATCGTTAACGGGATGAAGTACTGGTGGGCCAAGTGGAAAACGTTTCTTGGCCTCCTGAATTGTTTTGAGCACAGCTCGACGATTATCTGCAGTGCGTAAATCATTGGGAAAGTAAATCCTCAATGAGCTAATTTGAGTGAAGAGTGTACAGACCACTGGCACAACCTCCATGGAACCACGTTCATTCGGTGGACATGGCATAGTATCACCGGATTTACTTGCCTCCTCGCTGACATGCAACAGTACATCAACAACAATGGTTGGATCACTTTTCAATGGGTTTCGACGTGATGTCTCATTACTCTTAAAATTTAATACAATTCCCCAATCATACTCCGCATTGTCAGTAGCCACTTTCACCAGACGTCCAGGTTGTAAAAATGGTGTCAAATTTTGCGGCTTAAATACCCATTCACGAAACTTTTTCCCATTGATTTCCAGCTGTGATCTTATATGATGATATGATGCAATATTATGCTCATCCTTAACGTTGATTTTACTTAACTTTTGCATCTTTTCCTGCACTTGATCATGTAATGCTGGTAACGCGGCTTGATTTTGAAACTGATAGAAACTGCGCTCAAGCATATATTCGGGATTAATTTCCTCCACTCGCAATAGATTCAATACCATGTTGTAGGTCAAATGGAACGCAGAGTTCAATGTATCAGCTTTGCCTTGTACAATTTCACGTCCAACCACAGGTGAAACCTTCTCGTCGATCATCAATATAACAATACCTTTGTCATCTAAACCACGGCGACCGGCTCTGCCAGCCATTTGTATATATTCACCAGAACTGATCCAACGAAAATCTTTACCATCGAATTTACGTGGTGCCGTAAATAGTACAGTACGTGCCGGCATATTAAGACCCATGGCAAAGGTTTCAGTGGCAAAGAGCGCTTTGATCAAACCTTCACCAAAAAGAATTTCAATAGTTTCCTTAAGTATAGGCAACAATCCACCGTGATGTATGCCAATGCCACGACGCAACAATGGCAGCACATTCTCCACTTGTGGCAAGCGACGATCCTCTTCATTTAGCACATCCATGGCATTGCGAAAGACTTCATCAACTAGCGCCTTTTCATCTGCCGTATTAAAATCCAATTTTGCCATTTGCATTGCATAAATTTCGCAATCTTTTTTGCTGAACGAGAAGATAATGACGGGCGCAAAGTTACGTTCCATTATCATTTTGACAATCTTGAAAATATTTGTTTGTCCTGCATTGTGACCTTTAACGCCACCCTTGCGTCCCTTTTGATCGCCCTTGGCAGCCTCACCTACAAAAATTATAAATTATTGGATTAATTTGAACGAATCGAATATAAACTTATTTTTATTGCTTACCTGCACTGGCCAGAACTGCCATAGCCGTCGTGAAGTTATCCTCCTTAAACTGACCCTTCTCATCAACAATCAAATGTATTCCATCGCCACCAGCTGGAAAGATGTAATGCTGCAGTGGTGTTGGCCTGTAATCGGTGTAGACTACATGACATGGCTGCTTATGAAGATGACAGACCCATTCGGCAAATTGGCGAGCATTTGGTATGGTGGCAGAGAGAAAGACATAGCGCACATTGTCGGGCAACAGAATAAGTGTCTCTTCCCAGACAACGCCACGCTCCTTGTCACGCATATAATGAATTTCATCGAAGATTACCCAACCAACTTCACGCATTACTTCGCTGCCACGATATAACATATTTCGGAGAATCTCTGTGGTCATAATTAGGCAGGAAGCATTTGGATTAATGGTCACATCACCAGTGACTAAACCAACATCACGGAACTCGTCTGTAAATTCACGAAACTTTTGATTGGATAACGCCTTAATGGGCGTGGTGTAGATAACACGTTGCTTGGCTGCCAACGATTTGGCTATCGCATATTCTGCCACTACAGTCTTGCCAGCGGATGTGTGTGCCGAGACAAGAACACTCTGTGAGTTGTCTATGCAAAGTATGGCCTGCTTCTGGAAAGGATCCAATACAAATGGATATTCCTTGGCCGGTGTGCCGCTAAAGGGCTGCAATGGTATATAGTCTTGATCTGGATGTGCAGCTACCTCGTGTGTACACGAATCGGGTGCAACCAATTGATGGGTAATAATTCGAACACGTAGAGCCTCCAATTCTGCATTTCCTTCCTCCACATCCTGCACTTGTTTTATATCCGAGTCAGATTCAATTTCATCTGCTACGTCTTCTTTACCAGCAGAAGTTTCACTATCAGCACGCGCTCGCTTTGACGTTTCTGGTTTATCATCCTGATTCTCCTCTTCACTATCTTTTGTTGATTTTTCGTTCGTTTCGGTTTTTGCATGTCGTTTTTTACTCTTCTTGGCGGTACTTTTGCCATCATCTTCTGCTCCGTTTTTCTCTTTTTCTATTACATTTTTTTCTTTATTTATGGGAACTGGTGGAAGTAGACTTTCTGGCGGCACCTCGTTAAAGCAATCAAATAGTTCGTCAATATCCATAATTTCTAATTAATTAAATACTTAAATTGTTTCCTTTTATATTTGGCTTGCACAAGGTACGCCGCGTTAAAAACATGTGAACAAAAACTCAGGGCTGGCGTAATAAACAAAGCAAAAAGAGTGACCGATTGACCGAAAGTCACTTAGGAGTGAAGCATTATTATGCCATATAAAGTTTAATAGAATCAAAGAGTATTTGTGAAATATTTTTACATTTGTGTGAATAATTATATTTAATATATAGTATTATTTATAAAATATTTGTAAATTAGTAAATAAATATTGTACTGCTTTTTCATACAAAAAAAAACTGTCGGTAACATAACATAATAAATAACATTTTATGTACTTCCCGAAGGCAACAATATTAACAATTATTAAATAATAAATTTAAATTTAAAATAATATACTGGTGTTGTAATTAATGTAATGTTGTAATGTATTTATATGATTATAAAAACTTTAACAGATACTACCACATCACCGTAATACCCTTAACGACCTTCACACTTCAACCGATTATTATTTAATGTAAAAAATACTGAAATTCGAAATCGATTGACAAAACACTAAAAGAAGTTATCGTAAAAAAAAAATCAACTCAGCGGCAGCAAACGCCAGAAAGAAAAACAAAGCGGAGAAAAAATATAATTTATATAAATAAAATGGACACAGAAGAAGTAAAACGTGGTCGTGGGCGTGGTCGTGGCTCAAGGGCACGTGGTCGTGGACGCGGTCGCGGGCGTGGACGTGGAAAGAAAATTGATGACAGTGGCAGCGCTTTAGAAACATATGAAAGCGGCGTCGGCGTTGTAAATGCTGTGACGTCAAACAATGGAACACTGGAAGACAGTCCGATCAGTATAGAGCGTACAGATGATATTGTAATGCAAGATATGGACAAAGAGAATGACATGGATATAACAGATGGAAGGGTGCCCGAAGAGCAAGTAACGCCCGTATCAAACATGACGCCGCCACAGACACTGCCACTGCCGCCACCACCTCAGCAGGTGGCACCACCGCCCGTTTTGCCGCAAACAAGTATGTTTCGTTCTATTCAATATATATATATATATTTTTTTTTCTTTTGTTTTATTATAAACTTCAACTATATGTTGTCTTATATTTCAGTCGATATGGAAGCTGACATATCACAGCTAGAGGCGCCTACGTTTACAACACTGTCACGCGGTCCACCTGAACCGATGTTGCGCTTAAAGTGGAATCACAAGGTGAGCTTGATTGGCGAGAAGGTGCTCAATCCAATGATACACTGTTGTGATCAATGCGACAAGCCCATACTTGTCTACGGCCGCATGATACCCTGCAAACATGTCTTTTGCCTCAAATGCGCTCGTGCTGAGCCCATTAAAAGTTGTCCACGTTGCAGTGACAAGGTGTTACGCGTCGAACAGTCTGGTCTTGGTACAGTCTTTATGTGTACCCACGGTGGCAGCCGTTACGGTAGTACCGGATGCCGGCGAACTTATCTATCTCAGCGTGATCTACAGGCGCACATCAATCACAGGCATGTGTCACAGTTACCACTGAGCGCAACTAACGCAGGCATTGAGGCGAAGATGACTGAATTGAGCGGCCTGGAGTTGCACAAGCAGCGCAAGGCGAGTAGTTGCTATGGCTCATAACTATGCTCCTCTGTCTAATGCTTGCCCTTGCAGCTTTCTGAGTCCTCTGCTGCCGCTGCCGTCTCCTCAGCTGCTGCTGCAGCGGTCGCTCATCTACAGCAACGCTCATCGGGTCGCAGTTCTATTGGCGGCATTGGGTCCATACCACCACCGGGATCATCGGAACGTACCAGCGCCCATTCACACTCCAGCTTAACGTTGGCCAATTTGGCACGCATTAATAATGCCAATGCCCAAGATTGTCATCAAGGTAAAGCTTCGTTACATCAGACACTAAAGAAAGGTACACATAAGTCCGAGTCGGTGGCTGATGCTTCTTACTATAGCAGTGTCTTAGCATCGTTTGGTAGCGCAGGCGGCGCAGCGGGCTCAACAGCTGATGGTACCCCGGCTGGTGGAAGTGGCACAGCAGGTGTTGGTGGTATTGTTGGATCAGGTGTAGGTGCTGGTACTGGGGGAAATGTGAATGTGGGTAATTCCAGTCAATTATCTGGCGGATATGAGACGGGTAATGTGGCGAGCGGCACAAACAGCAATTGGCAGCAGCAAACGCAATACTATAGATAAATATAGGTACAAATATTGCACATTTTACATATTTTGTATAAATAAACGAATTGTATGCAAAAGCGTTTCATTTCTTATTTATTTTTTATTTAAAAATTTAAAAGCATTTTTATATTTATGTTCATATGTGTACAAATATTATCGATACAAATAAATCGATATACACTTTTAATATTTTTTTAGAACTCTTTAACATTTCAATTTATCGGTAATAAAATCACGTGAAAGTTTTAAAAATAGATAATAAATTAAACAAATAAAAAATAATAAATTTAGTAAATAATAAACACACATTGCCATGAGCTGCATACTAGTTATCGGCGCACATTTCAAAATGTACACAATCGTCTTGTTATCGATATCTGATTTTACAGCGATAATTTTAGCAGTCAGCAGCTGCGCAAGATATTGTAAACAATTCTAATTATAATAAACAAAACAAAGTGTGGCAACAATTGTTCAGCAAAATTAACATAACTACAATGGAGTATTAAGCGAGACATGACTTTAGACTCTCGAACTCAGAGTCGGACGTTAAATATATGAGCAGCAGTCAGTCATTCACCATTATTTAAAGGGCAAGTCAAAAGTGAAAGTTTCTGACAGTTGCTTGACTTGAAAAATAATAAATAATAAGTAATAAAATATGAAAACAATTTTACTAATTAGTGGCAAACGAAAATCTGGCAAGGATTTTATATCGGAAAGATTACTCAAACGGTGAGTATTAAATAATATAATTTAAATTATTATTTTATATACAAATATTATATAAACAGGTTTGGCGATCGTGCAATCATTGTACGCATCTCGGAACCCATAAAAAGGGCATGGGCAGATAAACTGCAATTAGATATGCAGGCAATGCTAAGCGATGGACCATACAAGGAACAATATCGACGTGACATGATCATCTGGAGTGATAAAGTACGTCATCGAGACTATGGATACTTTTGTCGTGCAGCAATGCAAGCAGCACCCGTTGATCAGGTGGACTACGTCATTGTTAGCGATATACGTCGTAAAAATGATATACGCTGGTTTCACGAAACCTACGGCCATCAAATGGTTCAAACACTGCGATTAATCTCATGCCCAGCAACACGCCAGGCGAGAGGTTGGCAATATACAAGGGGCGTCGATGATGTACCCTCTGAATGTGATTTAGATGATAGCAATTTTGATCATGTGCTGGACAACAATGGAGATGCTGCAAATGATGAAAATGGCGAGAAGCTAATCGATCAACTGCTGAAAATGTTAAAACTTTAAGCTAAGATTTTGTATATAAAATTTTGATGTATTTATTATAAATGTATTTTTCGAGTATTTTCATGTAAAAAAAAACAAGTAAAAGAAACCTGCAGTCGAATGTGCTCGACTATATGATACCCAGTGCCCAAAAAATAATTGAAAGTTGCATAAATCAGATCTGAATGGAGTTTCTAGCTCTTATAGTGCGTTACATACATTTGTTGGTGTCACAAAGTCATCATAACATAGGTAACTTATGGGTACCGGGTATAAAAAATTGAATGATCCAACATGATATATGGTATATATATATGGTATATATATATGTGTGTATAATTGTATTGGTGGGTGAATGCATTGTTTATAATGTAATGTATAAAAAATTCTCTATAAAATAAAATGATATCATAGAATATTATGTAATTATAATAATCTATGGAGTGTAAAGAAGACACACTTAGTATATAATACTTGGACTATTCTCAGTGTTGGCCATAAGCATACGCAGATTAGGCACATTTATGCGCTCGCTGGGATTAAGCTGATCATCAAAACTCTGCAATGGCAATTGTGTCTTACGCAGATCCTTTTCCATTGAACGTGAACGTAAATGTATGCGATTCTTGTTGACGCAACCAAGTGGTGTGCGCGGTGTGTGACGAATTGTTGTTGCTATTGTTGGTGTTATGGCCTTTGGTGTACTAGTTATTGCATTGTCAGTTGTGGCATCCACATAGATTTGTGGCTTATTAGCACGTGCTGGTTTACGTGGTGGTACACGTCGTTTATTACCTAAACGTACGCGCTCCAAGTGTTTATTAGCTGGACGCATGGATTGTGATGGTAATTGAGCTTGAGCTTGAGTTGCTTTGGACTGTGACTCATCATCGTCGAGCATCATATCGCTGGAGGCGCTGACAAATGATGCCATGCTGCTGCTTTCGTTGCTAAGATTGAGTGTCAATGTTTCTAGTATTTGTTCCAACATTTGAGTCTCCCGAGCTTCGGCATCATCATCATCGCAGAATATTATTGGTGTTCGCTCGACGCCAATGGTGGGTGAACGTGGATCGCAGCTGTATGGTTCATCCAAAGATGAGGCTGTAGCTGTTGCTGCTGGTGGCGTTGTGTGCAACATTAGCATATCGCATGGCATAGTCTCCTCCTCATCATAGGCTAGAGAAACAATCTCTAATGAACTGTTGTTAGCCTCAATTTCTTCAACTGGAGCAACTGCATCCAGTGGCTTAGCAGCATCAGCTGTTGCTGTAGTTGGTGCACGAGTCTCCACAAAGAGATCGGAAAACGTGTCATCCATATTGAGCGTACGATCGATAGCCTCATCAAGGATTAATGGAGTTCGATTTAATTGTGGCGAACGAGGATCATTTAATGCAAATCCTTTTAATAGACGCTTGCGAAACTGTGCAAAGGCATTTTCATTGCCACTAACAGCAGCAGCAATTCCTGCTGAACAACTTTGTGTCTGTATCTGAGCCTGGGACTGCGGCTGCGACTGCGCCATCAGTTGAGGTTCAGGCAGCAAGAACTGCAGCATAATTGACTAATAATTGCAAATAAATAAATATGCATTTAAATATACTCACATTCATCGGCGTACGGCATCCATTGGGTGAACGAGGATCAAGAAGTTCTTTATTATTATCCCGGCTGGGGGTCGAGGAGGAAGGTAATTCGATAGCAGGATTTTGTCTGGCAATGCGCAATTTATTTATTGTCGGTGTATCTGGCAAATAAGTTCCTTCCATTTTAGTTACTTTGGCACCCATATTCTATACTTTTAATGATCTTGGCTTCTTTTTTTTATAAAAATAAAAATTGGTACACTCGTTTGAAATAAAAAATGCGGGAGACGTTGCTGGCGTCGATTAATAAATCGATGAAAAATAGTTTATATGTATGTATGACAATATTTAAATTGAATATCTTACAAATTCTGGCAACTCTCAAAATAAACAGACTAACAGAGAACTGTTAAACTGTTATCGTCTTAGCGGTGAGCGAGCAAATGTACATCGATATAATATACCTCGATTGAACAAATAGTTTGCACGGATGGATTAGAAAAAAAAAAAACACAAAAAGCATGAATTAGAGTGCATTTTAATTGTTTCAAACTACAAGAAACTTGAAAATAAAAAGCATTATTAATAAAAAGAAATGTGCGCGTGTGTATAAAGTATGTAAAAACGTATTTCGAAAACGGCGGAAGGTTGAATGTGGCTATTACTAAAACCGAATGTAAGTTTATTGGAATTGAAAAATTAAACAGAAATATACGAAAAATTGCCAAATAAAATTACTTGAAAATTATTTTCGGCAATTAACCATCAAGGAAAATTATTTCAGCCATTTTTACGCAGTAGGCAAAATAAGCTTGTGTATTATTATATGTTTATGTGTGTGTGTGTGTGTGTATTTAGCCCCTGCAAAAGACGCACCGAAGGCAGCAGTAAATTTGTATGCGTATTGTGTATATACATGTTTATGTATGTATTTCTTGGTTTTTTTTTTCAATAGCTATCTCCTTTACACACAAACACTAATGCAATAACCATGTGTCGCTTTACTCATTGCGGAGAGTTTGAGGCAGCGTGTAAAAGAAAACTAGTTTTTGGCGTTGCCAACTACTTGGCCTATGCAGACACATTTTGTCTTACATTAATGTAGGTTAGTGCGGAGCAGCAGGCGTCACCTTTTCATTATTGTTGCAATTGTTTTTATTTTTATGGTATTGTTTTTTGATTATTTAATTATAGAGCAATTTGTGTTCATAGCCGGCAAGAGAAAAAGTAAACAATTTATACATTCAGTTGGCAACGCGCTCATTGGCCCGACGTATTGTAGACTTTCTCTCTTGCTCCAAATACATATACACACATTCATGTAAATATATATATATATATTTATATGTATATATATAATTTTGTTTCTATGTGTGTTTTGTTTAGACGTAGTGTATGTATGTATGCAGTGTTGTATGTGATTGCGTGAATACAGTCACACGAAGTGTATTAGTTGAAAACAACGAAATTTCATTCATTGCTCATTTCCGAGTAAAAACTACACGCTGTGTGTAGTGCCGCCATCTGCAATTACGATGCAACTTTCGCACACACACACAGACTCATTGTTGAATATGTGTATTAATATATAAACATATAAACGTTATATATATATATATATATATATATATATATATATATGTATATATGTATATATATATATAAGTATGAATATTTATTCAATATAATATACTTTTATATGTTGTATTTATTGTTACTTATTTACATACGATTTGTTAAAGAAATAGTAAACTGATCTAATTTTGCAAAATACATAGTTTTATTTACTTACATATACTCCGTACTTGTACGTTCATATATAAAAGTGTACATGTATACATTTTATTTTATATGGGGTCAAACGACAGCGGAAACCGTCTCGAGCCATGAGTATCAAGACACCGCTACTGTCGTATTTAGCTGCAGGGTGTGCCTCTGCCTCTGCCTGCGCGTGTCAGGTGCAAAGACGACGACGACGCGACAACAGCGTAAAAGTCTCCACGCAGCGAGAAGATACTTGGACATTCCAGAATTCTTCGTAGTATAGACGACAATACGACAGCGAGCGCTGTTTGATTGCCGTTGCCGTCATTGGCCGCGTTTTTTCACACATTCCACGCGCTGTCATACATATAGACATACATATTGAATGTGTGTGTATGTACATAAATATACTCTCATGCATACAAACACTTGTACAACGACTATTGATTTCAATCAACTTTGTCTGATCTCCTCTCTCTCAAGTTGAGCCTCTCTCTTTCTTGTTCTCTCTCCTGTGCCCATTTGTCAATTAAGCAGCACGTCCGCTTGTCGGTTCATCAACAATTTGCCGACGCTGTCGCTGAATATATGTACATACACACGTACATATATACACATGCAAGTAGATACATGAGTATGTACGGACACACGTTCATATGTAGTATGTGTGTGTAAATTCAATTTCCTGTTTATAGTTAGGTATGCTGCATACAGCGGTCCGTCCCTGTCTCTGCCACCGTCGTCCCTATCGCTAATTCAGTTTCAGTCCCATGCTTCTCAGTTCGTTTTCTTGGCTTGCTACCACCACTGGCACAACAGAAGCAAAGCGTCGCTCTGTGTAGTCTGTTTTTTTCTCACTCCCTAGTCTGATCCCTCGTCGCAGTAGTAGCCGCAGCAGCAGGCAGAAGCGGTGCGCTGTGTACAGTACGTGCCACTTCCTTTACATTCAGAAAAATAAAAATCGTTTACACACACATACGCTTAAATTCACGCACACACACACGTGCAGAAAGAGAGTGAGAGAGAGAGACAGACAACCGCTTTGTCAGACAGCGAGCGGGGAACATTCATTTGGCGTCTGCGCCGTAATGGTTGTTGCTTTTTTTTGTTATTATTTCTGTGTAGTTTTTCGTGTTGTTCTTGTACAGTTGCAAAGACACAAATACATACAGATATATTTATGCATGTATGCGTGGACGAAAACGAGTTTTCTGCTTCGCCTGATGTGGCAACGCCGTTATCCTCCCAGTTTCCCCTCGTTTGCTTATTAGAAATAAGAAAAATGCCGCTGCGCGTCGTTATGTTGTTGCTGTCTTTACGTAAGAAGGCCGTCGAACTCTACACCGAGAGAGCGGCATGCAAATATTGCGAGACGAGAGAGAGTATCGCGCTAATGTGAGTGGAGTGGTCTGTCGGTATATACTATGTTTATATGTGTGTTCATCTAATGATTACCGTTACAATTTGCATTGGACTGTCTAGTCGGGCAACGTCTCGCGACCCAGACTAGACGACCCAGCCCCAATCTCAAATTGGCAACTTTTTTTTTTCGAAGCATGACCTTTTATCGTCATCATCAAACGAACGACGCCGTGCTTGATTTCGAATGTGTGTGTGTGTGTGGCGCTTAATAAGTTCACAGCATTGTTTATTGATTTTTTGTAGTTGGTGCAAATTGATGTTGCCACTGAGTTGAGTTTGAGTTGCGTGCGTTCATTTGTCTTCTCTGTTTCTGGTTCAATGTCCTACGTACACAACAAGTGCAACAATTGCAACAAGAACCAGAAGTTAAGAAAAGGAATGCAATAATCACTATACATATTAATTCCAAGAATAGGAGTATATATAAAAGTAATCTATTTTGTAACATGTATTTAGTACATATGTATATCTGAATGTGTTTATATTCATGTGGTTAATTTGCTGCAGTGCTAAAATTGGATTAAAGAGGTTGCCTAAATTGGAATGTAGCTGCTAACTTAAAAAACATTGCGTCAGGTTGCATTTCGTCATTGTTTCATGACGTCAACTGTTGTTCTTTTTGTTTAAACGGTGTCATCGGCCCACTTCGAACAACATTCCTTTCCGTGCTTCAAGCTACCGGAAACGTCTAGTTGTAAAACTTAATATGGTAAAATGGAATCTTAAGACTTGGTCAACTCTTTAAATGTAGGCGTTAGTTTCAAAATATCAATTATAACAACTATCTGGCAACTCTAGCATCCTTGGCGCGCGTTTCATTTTTGGCGCGCACTAAATAAAAAAGGAAGATAAAAGAGACCGATGAAAGACCCATTGCAATGCCTCGAGGAATGTTGTTTACGTGCGCGCCTGCGCATCGAACACATTTCCACGAATTCGCCAAAACAACAAGCTCCAAGCATCAGCTAAGCATCAGTATCACCAGAAGAAATCGTCGTCGAAGTCTGGGTTTCATCCTGTTCGTCCCGTTTTTTGCCTACCTGCTTGTTACCGCCGCGCTGCGTCGCTTCTTGTTTGTGTGCTTTTTGCTCCATCAAACTTAATTCGATAGCGGTGGCGGTTGGCGGTGTGTCAACATGTTGATCCTACTACAGCATTGCATATAGCGTGCGAAACCTTCTGGCAACACCAATACCAATGCCAAAAACAGAAACAACAAGCTCCAAGTCAAGCACTGTGTTGTTGTTGTTATTTATGTTATTTTTCAGCATTTTTTGCCTTGTCTGTGCGCCGCCAACACTAATACAACATTAACGAAGAGTAGCACAAAACAGCGTATGGCGTTGGCGTCTGTCTACTTCAGTTGCCTTGCTCTGGTCTCTTATTCAAGCAGTCTGGCCACGCTCTGCTCTTGCTCTTTGCTTTCATTTGCCGTTTGATACGTTTTGTGCAGTCGGCAGTTGTCTTTTACAGTGTTTGTGATGCGGTCGTGTTTTCTGAGTCGCTGCTACTATTGCTGCTGTTAGCAGCGTCGGCGTCATGCCAAGTGATTTTGTTAATTCTGTTGTAGCGAATATTTTTTGGTAATCAATGAAAACTAAAATAATAAATTTTTTTAAATGCCGTGGATTATAGTGTCTCATAATATATAATGTGTATATATATCTACATAAATGTATATATATATATATATTTATATCTATTTACATTTTTGGTGGTGATTTAAGAACTGTAAGCGCCGTCTCTACAGGCGTGTCTCTCATTTTGTTCTGGCTGCGTTTTTCTCTTGATTGGAATTGTTCATAATTTTTAATTTGAGGCCATATATGGGGCAGTATAAATTCAAACAAATTTTTCTATGAGATATAACAATAAAATATGAATATATTTATTTGTCACAATCTCCACTCGTTTTACTTTTGCCCGCGCCCCATTCGCTTGAGCCAAATTCTTAGAATTCTTGACAACATTCCCGCGCGTACATATACACACGCACGGACACACATACACACACACACTATATATACATTTATGTGAGTAGCCAAAAGGAAAAAAAATGTATGTACTCTCCCTGCGCGACGAAGTGTAGACATAAACACACATACAATCATATGCACTTGAACTCTCATGCACGCACACCGATGCTTATTCAAACACACACATGTACTCTACTCAACACACCTCGAAAATTGGTTGTTGTCGCCACTAAGTGGAGACACTTGCTATCTCTTTTGCGCGCATCCGACAACAAAAACTAGTAGGACTTGTTTTTGCGCTTTGTTTTTACGCAAAAAAAACCGGTAAAATTTTTGAAACGGCAGCAGCAAAAGCCGAATGTGTTTGTGTGCTTGAGTGATGCGACTGTGTTTTGAGTCTCCGGCGTTATTGCCTAGTTGTGGTAGAATGTAGCTTTAACTATAGTTTTCACACACTTCGCTTTTCTTACAGTTTTCTAAACACGCACACACACATACAAAAAAAAACATACACATACACACACAACAACAATAGCAGACGTACACAACGAGCAACGAACTCGTGCAGCAGCGACGCCCAAGAATGAAAGAGCACAAGGCAACATGAAAATTACAGCAACAAGAAACAACACAGCAGCATAAAAACACAGAAAGAGAGAGAGAGAGAGCGAAAGAGAAAGCTAAATAAAAGAGCAGTGCAGTAGCAGTGAAACGGCAACGACCCGAGCAGAAGCCGCCGCCGCAGAAGCAGCGCGCAGCAGCAGTATTATTAGCGGGTGTTTTTGTTGTTGTTGCTGATGTTCTCTCTTTTGCTTGCACGGTGCCAATTGTCATGTATGTATGCACATTTTTTTTTTTTTGCTGTTTACGTAGTGTTGTCAGTGTTGTTTTTGTTTTTGTCTTACACGTAAAGTAATTCTTGCTTTTCTACATTTATTATTACCTTGCCAGCGTTGCCACCCGGCGTGACCAACGGCGATCATCGAACTTGTTTTTTTTTTCTGTTTATTTGTCGTTGCTTGATATTAGTGATAGGCGAAAAGAAATAAGAAAAAAGGTGCCGCTGATCTTGACCTACGCTCGCACAAGTTCAATCGCAATTCACATGGTTATTCAACTTTTACTTCCTCCCGGATAACCGCCGCCTATTTAGAATTAATTTGTATAACGGAAATTTTAATAATCTCCCTGCATGCGATGCGCGAATGAGGGGAATACAAGAGAATGGGGAATTTCTTAAATTCATGTTTCTTGATTGCAATTTTCTGCTCTTTGCTTTGTTGCTGCTGTTGTTGTTATGACAATTGTATTTCAGTATACAATTTCTTAATGTGTTTATGCATTGATTTATTTTCTATTTTGTCGTTATCAAAAAATTGGCGACTAATTGACGGCGTTTTGTGTCGCCGTTTGATTGTTTTTATGCTCTCACAATGACTGCAATGCCAACGAGCGCCGCCAGCCAAGCCAAGTGACGTTTTATGTCTGTATTTGCACAACACACACACACACACACACACACACACACATTTGTATATATTGTTTATTATTGTTGAATGTCCGTGTCAGCGTACGATGATCACTATTATCATATTTTTACAGTTATTATTCGCTTAAACGGACGACGTCTCATAAGAAATATTCATTTATATTTCTGATTTATTTTATAAATTTATTGCAATAATTATTTTTTATGTCAATTCAGTTGTAAGAAGACTGCTTTAGCTTTTTTTTTTTATTTTATTTTCTGCTTATGTTGTTGTTGTTACTGTGTGTGTATATATTTATGTGTGTTGCTGCTGTGCGTGTAATTGTGCTTATTATCAGCTTTAAGCGTACGACTTTTAATTCATTTTGCAAAAAAAAAAAAAACAACAAAAAAAAACGCAAAAGTACAAAAATATCGAAGGTTCCATTCAGAGTTTTCTGTGCTATCAGCAAAACTGCGACGTGACGCGGCGCGTTCATCATAATTATCAACATTTCATCATCATCACCATGAGCAGCTTGATCGTAATTAAGAGCTTAATTGCCATTAACATAATTAACAACAACATATTGTCGTCGCCGCTTCTGTTATTTGTTTTCTTTTTATATTTATTATTTATTTGTTATAAGAAAAAAAAAAAATGAAGAAAAAACGTAATGAAAGGAGCCGGCGCGTTCAGTGGCCGTGAGAATTATAAGACGCACGAGAGAAAGAGACAAAAAGAGCGTGTGAAAGGGAAAGAGAGAGAGAGTGCATGTGCCTGTGAGAGTGAGAGAGAGCAGGACAGTATCTGTGTATATGTGTGTTTGTGGTGGGAGAGAGCGGAAAAGGCTCGCGTGTGAGTTACAGTACTAGAAAGAAAGAGCGAGAGCGAGAATTGTGTCATTCTTCAAAGTGGTTGTGAAATGTTTGCCTTTTTATGCCTATTCATATCACAGCCAGCTTTGAGGAGCGATGCGATGCTCAACACAAGAAAGAACAAAAAAAAAATAAAATAAAATAAAAAAAAATAAATTATCGAAACGGCCTACACAAAAGTAAATAACGAAATAGTGCATGTATTGTTTTTGTTGTTAAAATTCCTATTGTCTCATTACATTAAACATTAAGCAAAATTAATTCATTCGCAGACGCTTCCTTCCTTTCCCATCTTTCTATATACCTAACATATGCTATACACATATGTATACTTTATTTATCCTTAATACTATACATACCCCTCAATATATCGATATCTATTATCGATATGCAAACTCTTTTTCCTCCTACATCAGAAATATTGGCACATTCATGCTGCGCTCTCAAAGTGGTTGTGAAATGAATATTCAAAAACTTTGCACGCATATCACAGCCAGCTTTGATGAGCTTAGCGTAATGTAACGTACATCAAACGATCAATAAATCAATCAAAGACATTATCTACTCTATAGTCTTACCAGCCACACCCACTCGCCTTCTACTACACCACGAGCACACACGATTTACAGTAATATAAATACAAAATATAAATATATATAAGGTTGTCAAAAAAGTAATGCGGCATTTTTCAATTGTTCATAAAAAATTGGTTACAATAATGCGAATCAAGTCAAATATACGCCGGTTTGTTCGATGACGCGCATATAATGCCCCTCTTATAGATGGTCGCTTCCTCGTTGGCAAAAATTTCGCCATAGACAGAATCTGGTGGTTATCACTTGGTGCGAGATGCGGACTATACGGTGGATGCAAAAGAATCTCTCACACGAGCTCCCAGAGCTTCTGGCGCGTCAACAAAGAAGTGTGTGTCCTGGTGTTGTCCTAATGGAAGACAATTCGGTCTCTGTCGATCAAAGATGGCCTCTTCTGCATGAGTGCTGCCTTCAAGTTGTCCAGTTGTTGGCAGTACCGTTTGCGCCCTACGTTGTCGTAAGTGACCCACTTTTCATCGCCAGTCATCATACGCTTCAAAAACAGGTCGATTTTGTTGCGATTCTGAAGCGATTCTCGATACGGTCATAGATGTTTTTTTTTTGCGTCAATTTAGTTTGTGACTCCAAGCTTCTTCAAATGGTTTATAACGGTTTGATGACTCATGCCCAGCTCTTGACCGATCCTACGGCTGCTACTATGCCGGTCTTTTTCGACCAATTCAGCGATTTTATTGCAATTTTCGACGACAGGCCTTCCGGCGTGGCGCATCTTTGAGCATTTCTACACCAGAACGAAAACGTTAAAACTATCGATGTGCGGTGGAAATGGAAACTGCATCGGGTTCATAAATTGCACAAATTTTATTCGCAGCTGGAGATGCATTTTTGACTTTTTCGTAGTAGTACTGTAAAATATTCCATATTTTCTCTTTAAACTAGAACTAGAACTACGCGCTTGCAGCGACAACTAGCAAAAAATACCGCAAGACTTCTTTGACAATCATCATATATAAAATAAAGTTGCAAAAACAGGTAAAGGCGTTATTAAACTTTGAAAACAAAATTGAAGAAAAGAAAAAGTGAAAAATGTACAAGATATTGATTGTTTTTTTTTTTTAAATATTAAAAAGTTTAAATATATTTTTTTTTTAATTTAAATATGAAGAATTGGAACGAAAAACTGGAATTGGGACTTTAAATTGATATTTGAAAACTGTACAAAAATTTATAAATTGTAATTAAAATATTACATTTTTAAAATGGGTTTTTATCTATCATCAAAAGTCATCTTTGTCACATCACGCCACGCCCACTAGCAAAGAAAAAAATAATCACAATTATACAAATCAAATATATTAATCTTTATATCATACTATTGCCATCAAAAATAAATTTTGATGTTGCTTATCTAAGCCTCATCAAGTGGTTGTGATATGGATACCCGACGCATATCACAGCCAGCTTTGATGAGCTAGGATAATCAACGGAAAACAACATGAAATACGAAAAAAAAAACAAAAACTAAAAATAAAAAAATAAATTCAAAAATTTGAAGTGAATTGGTGTCTGAAATGTGAAAAAAATTTAAACTAATAAAAAAAAAAAGAAAAAAAATAGTATACATTTTTTTTTAATATGGAATTCCAAATTAAAATCATCTCATTCAATAAACTTTAATAAATGTATGAATATTAATGTTATTTTTCAATATTAATTATTTATAATTTTTTTTTATTAATGAATTTCACAGAACAAATATTATTTATTTTCAATTGCAATTTTTCTATAAATAATTTAATAGATTTTTATTAGCAATTTATAATCGCATTTGATGCGTAAGTTTTCATTCGAATATGTATTAATATCTTTGTATTTTTTTCACAGATACGCCGATATACGATCCACAATATACGTTCCACACAAATATATTACAGATACACAGATCAGAAACAGAGTTAAAGTCTTCTTCTATATACAGTAAAAAACAAAAGCTAAAGAAAAACAGAGAATTCCAAAGAATCCTTATTGACGACGCCTCGCTGTGCAGAAAATAATATAGTTTTTAATTATTTAATTTTTTTTTCATATATTTGTGATAGTTTTATATATAGATTTGTCTAGTGTTCTTTATTTACAGTTACAGTATTTGTTTTTTGTATTTAAGTGAAAGAAACCAAACAAAATTTGTTAAACCAAATAGAGAATAGAAAAGAAAACGCAACAAAAAAGTATCAATAGAATGCATTCCACAACCACAACTACGGTCACTGCGACAACGACAACAACAACTACAACTACACGATTACGAGTATTCGATAGATATAGAATGGGAATTATGTTATTGCTGTTGATGTTAAGTTTCCTTGGCTGCCCGGCAATAATTGAGGCATGCTCCAGCCGAACGGTACCCAAGCCACGTCCATCGATCTCATCATCCATGTCCGGCACTGCACTGCCACCCACTCAGGCACCAATAACAACAACAACAACAATGCGCACAACAACAACAACAACAACTGCTCGCCCCAATATAACATTCCCTACATATAAATGCCCCGAGAATTATGATGCTTGGTACTGCCTAAATGATGCCCATTGTTTTGCAGTTAAAATTGCTGAGGTGCCTGTTTATAGCTGCGAATGTCCTTTCGGTTTTATGGGACAGCGTTGCGAGTATAAGGAAATCGATGGTTCATATTTACCTAAGCGACCGCGTCCAATGCTAGAGAAGGCAAGCATCGCTAGTGGCGCCATGTGCGCCCTTGTTTGTATGCTTTTAGTCTGTATCACTTTCTATTTGCGCTTGGATAATGAGGCCAAGAAGGCATATGAATTGGAACGTCAGTATGATGATGCTGATGCTGATGATGATAACGATAACGATGACGATGAGATGGAGCAATGCGATTGTTGTCGCGACTGTTGCTGCGCTGGCGGTGATCAGCCGTTGGTCATGGATCATAAAGTGCCTTATT
Organism: Zaprionus obscuricornis; assembly: GCA_037044475.1. Taxonomy (NCBI): domain Eukaryota; kingdom Metazoa; phylum Arthropoda; class Insecta; order Diptera; family Drosophilidae; genus Zaprionus; species Zaprionus obscuricornis. The sequence goes on along the minus strand of JBAMBR010005228.1, from coordinate 70,297 downwards.
ATATGCAGCTGGAGCATGCCTTCATATCATTTGTTAGCCGGCGCAGCACAAAGATATAGATACATACTATACCATACATATTATATAGAGAATGATAATGATAATAATGAGATTACACACAGTATATAGAATAGAAAGAAAGAATATCCAAATTATCCTATATTCAATCTATGCTGAATATTATATCCGAAACGATATCATTTTACTATTTTCTGTCATAACTTGCCCCTTTATCGTTTCAATTTCAATGTGCTTTTAGTCGTAGTCCTAAAAACAATTTAGTCTCGTATTATGTATTTTTTTTTGTCCCTATTTAAATGTTAAGTGTCGCCTTCGGATTGGAATTATCCATGTGTTATCTAAATTTTGCCTGCCTGCAAACTCGATTTTAATCAAAAATTCCAATAATTGGTCTCTCGAATAATTTTTTATACTATGAATCAAATCGAATCGTCGAAATATCGAATATGTATTTTTTATACCTTGATGCTATTATGACTATATATAATTATTATATTTATTTTACATATTAACAAAAGAATATATATAAATATATATATATATATATATATATATATATATATTAAAAGAAGATACACCACACACAACGAACGAGAATTAAAGATGAAAAGAAATCACGCCAAGTATTATTTATCGCACCCTTAGATATTTATTGAATGTATTAAAGAATTTTTTTAAATACACTTCAGCTCCAAAAAATATTTATGTATAAAAAATTAAAAAAATGGCATAACTTAAAATGTTTCGTCTTTTATTTAAAAAGGGGGGAATGCAACACATGGAATGGGAACAAGAGCTGTGCAATATAAGGTGGAGCACACTATATTATCTCTGTCACTCCACTGGCGTCATCCTGAGAATCTTTTTTTTTTTGTATAATTATTTCAGATTTTTAAAATTAATAGGTATTTCGCTAGCAATAAACAGAACAAAAAATTAATAAATATTTTATTTAAAAAAATATATATGGTTTTTACTTATGGGAAGGAAGGAATTAAGTAAATTCGAATTTCCATTACAAGGCGAGAGAGCAAAAAAAAAGTGCAGTTTTATTTTACCGTAAAATCAATTGATTTGATTTGGTATTACTTCCAGGCGAACAACAGAAAGTCCCACAATATTTGAGATGTTAAACGTTAACAATGTTAATGTTAACATTTGGCATAAAATATTTCTGTTAAGAGCTCTTAATGTTAACCGTAACCGAAATTTGAATTTTTCAATTTTCACCCGCCTACTTTCTGCTAGTTTCTGTTCGCCTAGTAATTTAGTCTGAAAATGCAATGATTTCTACATATCTGGCATTGACACGATTTTTATTTTGTTATTCTCTACCGTAACGGAAAATCAAATGCATTCAGATCAAAAATACTTTTGTATCTTAACGATACTTTTGTATTTCTTAGATGCCTTTATATCTGTCAGATACTTTTATATCTTTTAATTATTTTTGTATCTCATAGATACATTTGTATTTCATAGATACTTTTTTATATTATAGATAATTTTTCATATTAAAGATTCTTTTGCATATCAAAGATATTTTTGTATCTTATAGATACTTTTGTATCTCAAAGATACTTTTGTATCCCATAGATACATTTGTATTTCATAGATACTTTTGTATCTTATATATACTTTTGTATATCAATGATATAGATATTTTTGTATCTCAAAGATACTTTTATATCCCATAGATACTCTTGTGTCTCTAAGATACTTTTGTATCTATGAGAACCAGTCTGTTATGAGTATTTGAATTTCCGTTATGGTCGGAAGACGGATATAAAATGCAAGTCATGGCAATGCCAGAAATGTCGGAAAAAATTGCATTTTCAGACTAAAGAAAGTAGGCGGGTGAAAATTAAAAAATTCAAATTTCGGTTACGGTTAACATTAAGAGCTCTTATTAACAGAAATATTTTATGCCGAGTGTTAACAATGATGGTAACATCTCAGAACTTTCTGCTAGTTTCTGTTCGCCGGGTATTACTTAACTCAAATCAATTGATTTTGCCCTAACATGATTACATTTTTTTTGTGCTCTCTTAGCTGTAATTCTCATTAATAAAAAAAATATATATCTTTTTAAAATAAAATATTTATTAATTTTTGTATTATAATTTTTTGTTCTGTTTTTTGTAAATACTTCTAAGAATTTTTAAAATTTAGTATTATTAAATATTAAGACATAAATTTGCTATTTGACTACATCCTAAAAGTATGCTTTACTTGTTTTCAAATCAACTTTTAGTTCAGCTACTGACAGCTAGTTGCTATTGGGCCTGGTTACTTACACGGAAAATCGCATTAATTTCTTAATTTTCAGCCATAACAGAAATTAAAATTTATCGTTATGTAAATTTCAATTTATTGTAACGGAAATTTAAATAACTTTTAATTCCGAGTCATATAAAATGAAATTATATTTGTTTATTACATGAAATAATTATTTAAAAACAAACATTTGATTTCATTAAAGTCAGCAGCTTAAATTAATCAGTATAGTTAATAGTTAGTTATTTTAGACAGAAGCTTAGCCAAATAGTTACAATTAGATATTATGATTCTTTTCGCAAATTCTCAGTATGTACAAAATATAAAAATAAAAATAGTATATGGTTTAGTATCTTACAGTTACGCACTTTCGACTGCAGATTTATAGTTGTTTTATTATGTGCGTGTACTTTGATTATCTTCAAATAAATGAAATGAAAAAAAAAATGAAATTTATAAACTCTAAACATTAACTAATCATTCTTTTTATGTACTGAAAATTAATAAAAATTTGAAGTGTTAGGTTCACTGATAGCTTATCACATACTATTAATTTAATAATAATAATAATAATAATAATATTTAGTTTAGCTGCGTGTTAATTTAATTTAAATATACGTAAATCTACAAATTCTGATTGTCATACACATAATCAGTATAGACGTTTCTGCTTTTCATACAAGTTTCTATCGCTGCTAGTAAGTTGAACATAACTGTAAATGTGTGTCTACTTCATATACATCGAGAACATATATGTACATATATATTTTTATATAGATTTCTTTTGTCTACGTAATATTTTGATACAAAAAAAAATCTAGTCACACGACTTTTACTGTCACATATATAATCAGTAACGTATTACACATCGTACGTGTCCAGCACTTATCATATTCCTACTACATATATGGTAGCTCAATAGAATTCTACGTAAATAATTTAACTGATCGTTGAATGCAATTTTGAAATGTGGGAAATTCCCCTTTGATTTCGCTTCATTTTTATAGTATTTTATAGTATTCTTTGGGTTTTTCTTTTCATTTTTTTTTTCACATCGTTAGAATACAGGATTTTATGGGAATACAACTTGGGGAAATGGTGATAAGATAAGACTAGCTAGAAGTTAGCTACATATCTCTCTCTCTTGATTGTATAAATATTATTATAATTAATCATTGGTCAAAGTTTCCACAAATATTGTTAATTCTTACCATTGTCTCGAGATAGATTTAACTTTATGATAGAAAGCCTTGATTGGACCATAGCTGGTCAAGACTAGTGATAGTAGTGTCAGTACTTTCATTAAGATTTGAAAGTCTGTCTCTGAGCGACTCTTAAAGTAGCCTGTCTGATAGCCATAATATTGTGTGACCAGCGCAATGACAAAGCAAGCGAAACCCAAGAAATTGTGTAGCGCCTTGTTAAGCAGCGGCGTTATCAATCTCTTGACACGAGCCGAACAGAGAGCAGCTAAGCCTGAGCTCATGGCCAATAAGCAAAGTATAAATGCAGTAATGCCTGTTTCAGGGAGACAAAAAGAGAGAGAGAGAGAGAGAGAGAGAATGAGAACCAGTTGCGATTTTTATGCTAATTTTAGATTTTGCATTTGACTCACCCAAACGTCCATGTGTGGAGTGCAGTGAGAAACCTTTTTGGATCATCTTGATGAGTGCACCAGCTGCACCACAGGTGCCACCCAGAGTCAATACTATCCAGTGAATTGTAGTTTTTGTATGTCGCTTATAACTGTTTGTTAACACATTGCCGCCATAGTGCACCATAACGCCCTCTGCCATAAAGAAGGAGAACTACAAAGCAAAATTATAATATATAATATACATATGTATATAATTTATGAAATAAAACTTACGCCAATAGTAACTAGCCAGGCGTGCAGGCCAGTGCCCGCTAGGCCTGTACGTAGTGTCAGATATGATATATAGATCGTAATAAAACCGATGCACATTTGATTTAATACATTGAGAAAATATTCGAATCGCTGTAGCGGCTGGGAATCACCGCCCGAGTATAATGAGCTATGTGACATTCTCGTAAAACGTTGCGGAACTCGAGATTCGTTGATCAATACAAATGAAGGCGAGCGTAGAGCACGTGCTGTTGTTGTTGTTGTTGTTCGTGTCGTTGTTATTACGTTACTCGTTGTGGAGCTGGTACTGGGAGAGCTGAGACTAACGCTTGTCGTGCTGCCGTAGTCGACGACGGACCGTTTGTTACTGATCACTGGCTGCAGATGCTCCGTCATTGTTGGCCAAAAAAAATAAAAAAAATGTAGGCGCGGAATTTACTCGTCAAGTTGTCGTTGAATTTGTACACTACGCCTCTTATCAGTGCTCGGAAATAATGTTATTTTCGTGTTAAATGTATTAGTTAAATGTATAGAGCAAGTGAGGAGGAGACTGATAATTGACGTCTATTAAGTGTTATATATGAACTACAAATTGGCATATCTTAAAAGCCAAATAGCCGAACAATAATAATGAACGAACTCGAAATTTTTTATGGCTTAAGCGCGACTAAAATGTTCATTGACTGCCTCGAGACTATTGCGAATTATTGAAATAAGCAAATCATTTTCACTTGATAATTGTATATATTTAGCTGATTAATCATATATGTATGTGCCATATACATATGTACTATATATTTGTATGTTGTTGTTGATATGGCAGCCACAAGTAACCATAATTTAGTTTTTTTTTTTATATTTTTATTGGCATTCCATATCAATTTCCTCTGGGGAAGCTGTTCAAATACACAGCGGTGACAACAACAACAACAACAATAGCTAACCGCAAAAAACGCCCGCATATGTTAAGTTTTTGAATTGCATTTTGTATATACGATTACCGATAGCTGCAAATCTATCGTCGCCATCTTACATTTACATATTACATATATACATATTTCTCTCTCTCTCGCTCTCTTCTAATTTTTATTACTCTAATTAAACATTAGCAGTTAAGCGTAAAAACTAATGAAATAATTAGCATAATAGACAAAACTTAATTATAAATTTAAATAATTAATTATCACAGGCTGTGATTCACAGCATTGTTTCGTTAAGTTTTTTGTTTCACTTTTACAAATGTTCGTTAGCAATCGATATTTTAGGCTTTTATATCGATGTGCGGCTTGCCGACAATGGCAACGGCACATCGCAGACCTTGCATTGCATTAAAACGCTAAAATAATAAACTTGCAAGTTTTGAATTAATTATTCTATAAATTGTATTTAATCTACTAAAAATTAACTTAAATTAAATAGGAACTAAAATCACACAATCACACAAAATTAGCTGGCAAGGCTTTTACATTTTTGATACAAGGACTTAAATGGCGCAATGCAGGTTAACACCATCACAATCATGGTAACAACTTGCATGAGAATAACAAAATCATTTCCTTGTCCCTTGAAGATTCCTGTTTGTGTATACCCATAGAATTGTGCCATCATTGCAGTCACAAATGTGCCAAGACTGAGCAGTACATGCAATGCCTTATTGCTCAATGGGGATACACACTTTCTCATGGCACGTGCAAGGGCAGCGCTTAGTCCACTGATAAGTGAAATGAGGCAAAGTATGAATGCAGCAAATCCTAGACGTGAATGTGTCGTCACATTGATTAGCCAATCGTCGCGTATTAATTGTACAAGACAACCGGCAACGCCCATGCCACCACCAATAATCTCGAAGACGACATGTATAGCGGTTTTACGTTTTCGACTGTAGCGCAATGTTAACCAGTTGCCATCGTAGAAGCACATCATGGCCTCGGCCATAACGAATACAAAGCCAAAGGATGCCAACCAGACGTGCAGCCGTATGCCGGCTAAGCCAGCGCGAAAGCAATTCCAGCAGATCCAAAATGTGATGAAGCCAATGCACAGTTGATTCAGGACATTTAAACCGGCCTCAATGTGTTGCATGACACTTGTTGAATTTTCTTTTTCATTTACCGCTGTCATTGTGTGGAGTTTATATTTAATTATTTTGATTCACTTATTATGAATATCCTTGTTTTTATATTTTTTAAATGTCCTTTTTATTAGATTTTATTTTATTAAATTTATTTATGATCGTTCTATCCGAATTTGAACTGCTCCCAAGCATGAGGAACAGACAACTAATTTTCGGGGACTTTATATGCATAGGGTCACGTTTCAATTACCTATAGAAAGTATAGATATGTACATACATATGTATGTATGTAATACATACACATACATTGGCATATGCCTATCAATAATACTGTACTTACCGATATAATGCAAGCGCACGTTAAAGGATTAAATTACAGTGCGTGCACAAGAGAACGAACACAATGTTTACCGGCAAACAAAACGTATAAAAATCAAAGAAGTAGTTGTTATAGCAGTAGATATGCTTATTTACAGTTGTTCTATAGAAAGAGAAGAGAAGTTTAAAACAGAACTCTTAAATGTAAGAGCGCAAAGATGAGCAAAGCTGAGCTGCTAAACATTGATGCTCTCGCTGCTAAACAGTGATGCTCTCGCTCTCACGCCTTTAGCGGGAAACTTCCAATGGTTTTAGCATAAAACGGAAGAAATTATTATTTGTTTATTTAAGTTTATTATAATGCATTTTTACTGTACATAATTGAGCAACAATACGTTAAAAAAATGTATTATCTCATACGTGTTGAATACGTTTCAAACATTTGAAAGAAATCTATTTGATTTTCATTGAACATTTAGCATCTTTATCATCACATTGCAGCAAACTCTCAAGTTGCAACACTTCAGATAATAAATGTGTATAGTACATCCGTAGCTAATATATATATGTATATATACATAAATGAAATAAATAATAATTATTATGTGTTTTAAGGCACGTTGGCCAATGGTCACCATATATGATATGATCCTAGAGAAAGTGACTTGCATTTTATAATAAATGCATACATATATAATGTTATATATGATTTTTCAATGACTCAGCAAATTTTTGGAGTAGATCGACAGTAATTGGACACTTGTAGATGTATTAGCTACTTATTTCTTTAAATTAGTCAAATATGTTGATAATAAATATATTTATTTTTAGTACTTATAATTATTATACTATATTTATTTGTTTTTTTTTTTTTTTTTTTTTTTTTAGTTTGTATGTCTTCATGCCTTATCATAGTGTAAAATCGCACGTACTATGATAATTTATAGACCCGGCATAGCAAAAACAAAGTTTTGTATTACGCGCGCATAGTACTTAAATGTGGTATAATACTACTACATGAAATCTGATAACGATGAGTGTTCATAAGCGGCAAAGGGGGTAGAGGGTTTTGGCACTACTTTATGGTACAAGTATGTATTTATATATTTAAATTTGCACACTCATAAGGCTGTTCCGGTCAATGAAAACTTTTCTTTTCATTGCGAATTTATAATTTTCGGAAGCAAATATATTTTTGATCTATATAAATGAATATTCAGAAATGCAATAGCTTTTGACTGTCATGATAGTATGATTGCTCAGTTTGTTGCGGATTCGACTACTCTATCAAATAATTTCCAATGGTACGATCGCTCCAAACTTGATTTTTCACTTTCATGGGTCTGATATATTCGTCATTTTTTTTATATCAATAAAATTTTTATAAAGTCAATAAAATCTATTAACACAACCAATAAAAACAATATTTTTATATTATAATCACAATTTTATTTTATGTTTATTCGATTTAAATTTATGGTATATTTTAAATACACCCTAGAGACGTCCAATAATTCATTTATGTCATTAACACTTTTTCTTACAGTCGTCTCCTTCACAAATGTCGCAGAGTTTCGACTCGATCTGGTAAGATTCGGTTGCCTTTTTGTTTGTATCATAGTAATCGTAGAGAATAATGGATGCGGGTTTCAGATTTGCAACCGAATGTGTCTTCAGAGCTTCAATGGGCAGACACTTGTTCTCATCCTTGACAAGGCTCTCAAAGTAGATGACAATAACGGAATCATCGTTTTTGGTTTCAACCAGCTGCAAATAAGATTTACGATAACAATATAGTAAATATTGAATACATTGACAACATGAATTACTTACTCTAACACGCTCAACACTCTGAATATCAACGAAGCTTTCCTCATTGGCGGTGTAGCCGGAAGGCAAGGATACTTCAAGAACAGCCATATTGGATGCATTAGATTTGCCTTCCTCAACGTACTGAACGCACACAGAGAATACGAGCTTAGTAGCTGACGATGTCTTAGGGATTTCGGTCTTAATGGTAAAGCTGGGCTTGGGATTCTTCTCGATAATGTTAAATTGATAACTGATCTGTACTAATGCTGCTCCAGTGCCCTTGGCCTCGTAGCTGAGTGATTTGGTACCCTGAGGGAACTCTGCAGTTTGGAGCAACAAAGCATTATCGTCATTGGCAGTAAGCTTTTCGGTTTTCTCGCGTTGTCCCTTATTGGAGATGGTGACATCCCATTTGGCTGGTTCATAGCCTGATTTCTTTGCGAACTCAATTAGAGCTGTGAGACCGGCAACAGTATCTTGGGATGAGGCAAATCCTCCGTATCTGTTACGTTGCACAACCAACCAACGAATCGAATTGAGAACAGATTGAGGTGATTCCTCTTTGGTGTCCAACAAGCTAAGCACAGCATATGAAGTTATCTCAATGTCATGACTACTGATCCAGCACCACCAACGAGCACACTTGGAACGCAGCTTATCCCAATCTTCTGTCCACCAGGTGCGATCATCTTCAGTCTTGGCCAATGCCTTCAATGATGCCACATGCTTTGCAGCGTCAGCAGACTTGGCTTTCTGCAAAGCATAGGTAGCAATGGCTCTAGGCAGCAACTCATCAGTTTCTTTATCATTCGAATTAGCGCTCAAATAGGCAACAGCCTTGTCGATAGCATTCTGGTTAGGTTTCTCCTGTTCAAGCAGAGCGAGCAGCGCATTTGCCGTGAGTGTCAGTCCGGAACGTGTTGAACCATAGAAGTATTCGCCAGCTTCGGTGAAACTACCGTTTTCTGCCTGACGACTAAGAAGGAATTCGTAACCCTTTGCCAACTGCTCCTCATTAATGTTGACCACGTTCTTAATTTGACTGAATGAGCGCAGAACATATGCTGTTAACCAGGTGGAGCCATTGCGATCAGGATCCTCCTCACGCCATTTGCCGGGTCCAAACGAGCTGAAGCTGCCATCGTCATGACGATAGTTAAACATATGCTGATATCCTTGCTCCAGATTGCGCTTAATGCGATGCTCCAATTCTGGAGTTAACTTCTTAATACTCTGCAGATAGTCGTACACCAAATAGTTGGGCACCAGTTTGGACATAGTCTGTTCACCGCAACCACTGGGTAAATACAATAAGCCTTCCAAGTTCTTAATGACAGGACCCAACAAGTCGCCAACTAAACCGAATTCCACGTGTTGCGAATCGGGCACAATATCCTCGGGTAATTCCAGCTCAAAGGTTTCCTTTACCTCTCCCACATCCTTAAGATTGATAAAGAATGCACGATTCCTGTACTGAGTAACACCCTCAGGCACAACTTTCATTGCCTTGTGGATAGCATCGCCGGCAACTGGTGAAATTGCCTTAAACTTAAGCAGGATGCTACCAAGTACTTTGGGGCGGATAAGGAAGTTGACACCAGCTGCTGAATTGGCACCGACCGTTATCTTTTGACTGCGCGTCTGATCATCAATTACTTCATTTGATATATCCACAAAGTCATATTCATTATCATCATTGCTCAATGAAACTTCAACATCCAAATCCTTTGTTAAATAATTAAAGACTAAAGCAGGCACATTGATGACCTCGCCACGTTTTACAGAATATGGCAGACGAATGGTCACAAAGAAGGGCTGGAATGTTTTGATATTCAATTGCTCATTGGTGACTCCAAGACCCTTTTCGGGATGCAATGAGAACGCTGTTAGCGCCCAGCTGGTAATTGTATCTGGTATTTTCCTAACAAACTTGGATACCTCTGTCTCAACACTCTCAATATCCTCGAATAGCCAGGTCTCCACAAAGTTCTTACGCACAACAGGTGTTGGGGCAGGACGAGCTGCACCAACGCCAGCACCCAAAGCACCACCTTCCGCTGCAGCCATTGGTTGTGCTACTGTGGAATAGGTGGCATCATTCTGAACCAATCCTGTTTTGCGAATAGCACCACCGGAGAATGCCTCTGCGAGTATTGAAAAATAAATAAATATTAATTAAAATATGTTTCTAATCAAGGTTGGCAAAAAGTAAATGCTCCTAGGACGTATGCACAATGACATTTGAGGTGTAGAATTGTTTAACCAAATAATATGTAGAATTTTAAGATTTAAGATTTTTACTTCTTAACCTCTTAGCTTTAGCTTTTGTTTTCTTGTCTACGTCCATAGACCTTATAAAATAATATTTAGAGTATCTTCTGACAAAGATCTATAAATATTGTTCACTTCTTTTGCCGTTCTCACTCCTTACTTATTTTCTTCTTACGTGGGTAATAAACAGGAGCCGTGCGATTATAATAGAAATTGCCGTTTGTCATGGTCACAACACCGCTGCGTTCACCAGGGAAATAAGAGTAACCGCCTTGCCATGGTGTATGAGTATCAAAGCGTCCTAAACGCCAATTGAATGAATCTTTGGTGATATCATTGCTCTGGCCAAGTAAAAGAACGCTCTGATCGACAGCAGTAAGGCCAACAAATGATTTGGGTTCTGTTTTGATCTCTAGCTCAACATCTTCTCCGGGTTTGACTTCGTCCTTTGCCTTGACAGTAATTTCATTCTGTAGTTTTACATCCACATGGAAAGAATCTTCAGCATAACGGAATTCACCAGTTTCATCCACATAGTACGCATAGATACGACCATGGGGTGAATAAAGGAACGTTGTCTTCAGTGTGATATTATAAACTTTCTGTGGCTCACTTAGCTCTACACGTTCGGTTTTCAAAATATTGCCACGTCCAATAATGTTGTAGACAAAGTATTTAAGAGGACGGCTAGAATTCACAACTACTTGATACTCTTCTCCAACCTGAAGACTGTAAAATGATAAACTTTTACTATCTGAAAGATGAAATTGATATTAATTTAAATACAAACCTCCATTTGCCCTTGGGACGCTGTACATCGATTTTGAAAAATTCTTTATCTTTTTCGTCCTCCTTGGATTCATTAATCACCTTGGGTTCCCTGTAGGGATGTGTCGCATATAGATCACGTTTCTCGTCATCGAATTCCAGTTGCATGTTGTAATATCTGGTAAAGTTTTCCATGTCTGGTAGATCAGGTAACTTAATATTGAAAGTAGCTAAGCTAGAACTATTGAGGTTACTGGTGAACGATATAGGTTCCTTCTTCTCAATTTTGGGTAATTCTGATTCGTCACCGTATCTTGAATGGCGAATACCTTCTGTAAATCTGACCGTCACCGGTTTCTTTACATCCTTGAGGAGAGTTCCGTCAACGAGTGTCACCTTGAAGACCAACTCATATTCTTTGTCCGCGACAAAGGAATAGCATTTGGTGTAGTCTTGGCAAGACATTTCATAGCGATAAGGATACAGTTGGACGCCGCCTGTTTCTGTCAACTTTTCTTCGGTAAAATCTTCCGTAACGGTAGCCAAAATAGAGGCGTAGGTTGACGACGTCTCGTATGGCAGGAAGCTGGCGAACTCTTTGACATTTAATTCAAATTTAGCTTTGCCATTTACCATATCTGCTGTCTGGAGTTTTGTGTGACCTGGCGTATCCTTGCGCACAGACTTGCCATCTACGTTGGACCATGTACTTGATTCATCTGTATGCAGATCAAGAGTTACTTTGCCATTTACTGGTTTACCGTAAGTGTAACTAAAACATGAAGATTTACGATTATATTAGATTATAATTATAGTATTTCAAATAATTACTTACTTTGCTCTAACTACAACCTGCATATCACCATCCCTGACAGACACCTGCTGTGTGTTTTCCATGCTAATAGAGTATTTGGGCAACACATATTTCTCTACCTGGAAATAGGCACGCTCATCTGAGTAAGCGGCACCATGCTGTGCCGAAAATGTCCAAGAGCCCAATGGAGCGAACTCTGATAAAACAAATTTACCGGTATAGACACCACTTCGAGTCTTGATGTGCTTAAATTCCTTAATGCGATTATTTTTTGAGTCTTCGAACCATACGACAACATCATCCTCAGCCGTATCTGGCTTCAGATTCTCATCCAGGAAAATTACACGATAATTAATCGTATCTCCCGGCTTATATTTGCCTTTATCGGTTTGTATCTTCACATAAGTCCTAAATTCGCTCCATGAGAGCGCAGTAGAGTTCTTGAACGTCAGTCCAGAGACGCCCTCAGCAGTCAGATTATAGTCACCAGACTTTAGAACGGGCAGCTTAAATGTGATCTGCTTGAATTCATCAGCTTTTTGAAGTTCCACAGTTTGTGTACTATTATGGGAGGGGCCCGTTATGCCGACCTTAATGGTCACCGGCTCCTTGGTGTTATGCACGGCAATTGCGACATTGTAATCACGATTCGAATGAATGCTTCCCGGTCCAACAATGGTGTATTGACTGCAGGGAAATCATCAAATTTATACATCAATTAAGTACAATGAGAAAAAAACTATTATTAATGATGATAATGAGAGAAAATAACGATTAAGATGAAATATAATTATATAATAATAATAATGGTAAAAAATTATACATAAAGAATATTCTAAGATCGAACAACAAATCATACATAGTTTCTATGGTATGTCACATGACAAATGTATGTTAAAGATCATTAAAAGTAAGCTTCGTTTTTTTTTTTAAGTGTATTCATAATCAGCTGAGGTCACATTTAAATTTTGTATATATATTTATTTAAAGATTGGGTCGTTTTTTAAATGCCATTGGATTTTGATACTCTTCCAAAGGTAAATACATTTTCATCCGATGTTTGCAACGTACAAAATGAAATCAAAATTAACCTATAAAGTATTACTATATTATATCAATTGATATATGTTGCTTATCATTAGAAAGCGGAGGCAGCCGGCACTATATAATTCATTTGTCGTTATTGTGAATAAAATATTATTTCTTTATAAATTAGCAAGGGTATGAATAATTCGACTTCTTAAAGATAACATTTCTTTCTTGTTTTTATGTTTCTTATTTTTATATGTATATATTTCTGTGTATTTCCTAATTCAAAACAAACAGAAATTGGTACAGTTCGTTTGTCCATAAAATTTTAATTTTGGAATTTTTTATATACATACATATTTTTTAGTAAATTTTCGACTCCCAGCTTGTGTTATCAATTTGCTTTTATACCATATTTTGACATCGACTGTTTCGACAAGAAATACTTTATTATATGTATAGCCTCCCTCCCTGCTTTGTATTAAGTTCGCTTCGTGTCAAGAAGAGAGAGGTGTGGAATTATAATCTATATGGAGGCTGCTCGTAAAATATTCATCTGATGTTAGATGAACTTTTGTTTTATTTTTATTTTTTCAATTCCTCTAAAAATCAATGTGGATTTTCATGTGATAACCTAATTCTAGATTTAGAAATTGAACAAATTTTTAAAATATTTATTAATCATTGTATGAAACTGTAAAACACAAAAACTTTTATGTCCTGCACATATTTTAAATTAATAATTCAATGAAGAATTTTAGAAAATTGTTAGTAGTTGCTAGTTTAAGATTTAAACAATTTGCATTTTTATCTGATTAATAAAATCATTTATAATTTGCATACTCTTAACAACTAATATTCTTAGGACCAGATCTTTAAAAACAGGTTCCGAGTGCCGTTTATGTAACGTGGAACAAATTGCAAAATATATGCATTAAAAAAAAAAGAACAAACCTTAACGAATTTCAGCCAAAATTTGGGCTTGCCTAATTATACGTATACCTGGCATATAACCTTAACTGGATGTGTGATTATTAAATAGCACGTAATATTCTCACTATATGATCTTGATAAATTAATGTATAACTAATTGACATTGACAATGAAAAAATGTATATTTCAAAAATAAAAAAAGGCCAGACAGCACTTGAAAATAAACTTGTTTATTTTTTAGCACAACTTGCATATATAATATATAGATATATATATATATATATGTATATATATATATATATGTATATATATATATATATATGTATATATATATATTATTTTTGTAAATCTCTGTATGATAGATAGATAGATAATAAACGAAAAGTACGAGTACTTTAAAAACAATAAACGTACATTTTAAATGTTTCTCGTTTCGCTTTGAATGCATAAATAAATAAAAATTATTCCCATTTGTTAAGCTTACTTAAAAAATAAATAAAGGAACTGTTAAATGACAGAACAAATAGATTACTCACTCTAGGTGTTAAATAAATTATTATTTGTATTTGGTAAGAATTTGAATGTGATGAGATATAATAATGAAAGTAAGATCACATCAACTATATACCTAAACGATTGTCAGGTATATAGACACGTACGTTGCAGCATTGCATTAGATGGAAGCTCTTATCTCTAACCTTAAAATTTGTTCGATTTTATAAAGCTATAGAAAATTATGAATAATTCTATTGAAAATGTCCATGTGGCATAATAAATTTGTTTAACAATTAGTCGACAAAGTCAAGCTTCATAATAATAATTATAATAATAAGATTAATATACAAATTATATGATAAAAATCAAAATAATGATTTACCTTGAATATAATACTAGGCATAAAACTAACTCTCGCTCAATAAATTAATGAGAAAATTATTTGTGATGCGTTATTATTATTTGCTAATAGCTTATAATAGTTAATAGTTATGTGTATGTGTATGTAAGGTATATATATGTTTTATAAAGTGTAGTTGTACTTACCCCTCCTCGGCTTTAACTGGTTCCGCCATTTGGATTAGACCTAAAGCCGCACAAGCGATGACAGCAAAATAAGCGCCTGCTCGACGCATTTTGTGTTTTGTTTATATTTTGATGAAATAGAGAATAAAGTAACACCAATAAAATTGTAACTAATAATATTACTTGTTCACAACCTAATATATATATATATATATCTAGTTTTTGGTTTCTGCTCGTAAGATGTTTAACACTTTTCAAAAAGGCTGCGAGATGTCACAACCGACCGGGCTCTAAGCTGAGCAGCGACTGGTTCGGTTGCTCGAATATTGGATTAGTTATATATAAAGGCATCTACATGTTTGTGCGGCGAATGATGTGTCTGAGTGTATCTGTGTGTGGTTGTATATATATATATACATATGTATATGTATGTATGTATGTTTATGATTGTATATATGAAACCATCGACAAATCGGTGCCGTCAACGGCAACTGCGGCGGGACAACAAACAACATCAAGAAATAAAAAAAAAAATATAATTCAAACAAAAACAATAATAAAAAAAATAAATAAAAAGCAATAATAAAACAAACATATTGACTGTTAATTATAATTTATAAGTAATCATGTACGTATGTATATGAATAAAAATAAAAAAAAACATTAATTAAAATTATATACAAATATACATACAATAATTCTGGTTAAGCAACAAAATCGCCGGTAATCGCGAATATCGTAGATCGATTAATGCATTTTAAAACTAGTTATTCATAAAATATCCGACCGATATTTTCATCTTAACATTTATGTACGTACATAATATTTGCAATGCGATAAGGAAATAATCCACATATTAATTCAGATAAAGAGATGAGTCAAAATTTTTAAATACATAATACTTGTACATTTGCACTACTGTAAATATTTTCATTTTGTGTAAATATGTTTATTTGTGGCTATATACTATGCAGTTTCTTCCTTTTGATCAGACACAGAAAATCATAACATTATCTTAGTATATGTCATTTTTAATGGAGAAAAACAGATGGAAAACATAAAAAACAACCACAATTTGTACTATAATTTATGTTAAAAAGAAGAAGAGCAAAGTTATCTCCGGTTACTTGAAGATTTTATACTCTTTTAAAAGAAAAGATAAATATACATACATATATAGCATGGAATTTGTACTATGCTGAACAGGAATATATAGTCGAATCTCGATAATTCGAAATGGCACGGGGATCATATTTTTTACGAATTATGGAGTATTTATTGAATTTCTTTTCAAAGGAACAGAAATGTTTACGAATTATTCAGAATTTCGACTAGAATTTCGATTAACGGGGTACGAATTATCGCGACTCGACTGTATAAACTTTATGGAATCTACTAAGCCTTCTTCTGTGCATTTCAAACTTAAGGGTTAAATGAATATTCCCAATACAGTTAAATGAATTTATATATTAAATTATCATATTATTAAAATTAATAATAAAATAAATTTGTTTCATAAAATTTGATGACATTGAAATATTTTCAATTTTTCGAAAATTTAATGATTCTCGTGAATTCATAGATAATAGAAACAAATATACTCATAAATACTCCTATAGTACATAACATTTTAATAGGATCAAAAGTAGTAAATTTTGAAATCCAGAACCAAAAATTATAAACTCAAAAAAATTGATATTTATAAATTAAATTAAAATATTTTGTTTAAGTGAGAATATTGCTGGTGAACACTGTGAATCATTTTAAATTGTTGCCTATATTTCACAAGCTTTGTATACAAAGAACTTGAAAAATGTTTTAGTGTAACATATGCATAGGACACAAATACATTAAAAGGGCGTTGTGGATCAAGATAAGTTACTTTTTAGTTGAAGAATAGAGAGACAAACTGGCAGACATGCACATGAATGAAAAATATAATGAATTATAAATATGAGTCAAATGTGATAAGGTCATAACATGAAATTCAGCAATTAATTCTGTTAAATTTCCCATTGCTCGTTTTATAGATTCTTTAATTTAATTTGGGTTTTTTTCTTTTTCATTCTATATTTTAAATGATAACTTTAATTTATGTTTCACGTTAATTGTTGTAGGTTTAGCGTATATTAAATATTTAGTTGTTATCGTTAGTAAAAATATTGCAAATTCTATTTCGTGTCGCCCAAATGACGTCACTCTGGTCACGTACACGTTTGTTTGTATGTATGAAAATGTCTATTAGCATTAGCATTTGTGTACTGAAAAAGAGTATTAATTATTAAGACTGACGTATGTACATACTTTTTGGTCTTTAAAGTTTTACTCGTTTGACTTGGGAATTCCTGTACTAATTTTCCCAGAACTGTTTGTCTCTTCACTTAATGTATTTTCACAATGTTTATTGTTGCTGTTGTTGTCGTTGTCGTTGGAATGATTTAATTTCACAGTATATTATATATATGCGCCTTTGAATTTTAAAGACGTCTTCATAAACACTGTGCACTTAAATACGCTTTGATCGAGAATAAACAACACTGCCGGCGAACAATATGAAAGACAGCTGGTAACTAAAATATACTCTCTCGTTTCTCTCTGTTTATTGCTACACTCTCTCAAATTTTCTATGTGGGCGCTTTTTCTGTGTCGTTTTAGTTAGGTGTTTACACCGCTCTCTCTCTCTTTTTTTATCTCAAATGACGTCAGTTTTGGAGAGTTTTATGTATGAGTAAGTGCCGGTGTGAACATGTGTTTGCATGTGTTAGTATGTTGTCTATGTATTGTATTGTTCGAATTTCGCTATGGTATGAAAATCAGTGTCTTTTGTCGTTGGGTAATTCCCCTGTTATATTGATGAATATCAATTAGTGTTTGTATATATATTATGTATGTATGTATGAGTGTGTGTATGCATATTAACAGACACATGCCCTGCCCTGATAAGCTTGAAATTTAAGCAAAATAAACTGAAAATAACAAAACCGGTTGATTTTAAAAATGCAGAATTGAAATTCCCTTATCGATCATTCATTTTGGTACATTTGGTACATTGTTTACATTTCGATGTGCATTAATCATAGAGCTTTTATCGCCAACTATAATTGTAGAGGATGTGACTTTATAAAAAAAAAATAATTCATATAATTACTAATAGGAAAATTTCTTTATAATACTGATTAATTAGGTTTTGTTATTTCTACAAAAGATTATGCCTGTATATGCCTGTATAGTAAATTCTATTTACATACATATGTACATATGTACGTATGTACATATTCATAAAGTAGCGCACACTTCTTATCTACAAAGTCTCCATTTTGTCTATTGCTTAGGTAGGTTCATTTGTTGGTATTTCCTTTTCATTCCACTTTCGTAACAATTGCTCAATATGATTCATACAAGCTTTTTTTTAGAGTGAACCCAAATGTCGTGCGTGTTCACAATTTCACAGCTGATACTAAAATGGCGAACACGACACAAGCACGAAAAAAGTCCCGAGAATAAGCAACAAGTTGTTAATGTGTAAGTAATTAAACAAACCGGTTGTGAGTTGAGAATTAGCCAAAAATAAAATGTTAATAAATAAGAATGTTGTATGATTATTTTCTTTGTTGTTAATGTTGTTCGCGTAAAAGCTAATTCCAAGTACAAGCGTTGCCCATTTGGAGCACCTGTGGCTGCTGCTGCCGCCTTTTACCCCGACAAGGTGAAGCACGTGAAAGAGCGCTGAGTCACGCTCCGGTTGCTTTGAAAGTGGTTATGTGTTGTGTTGTGATTTTTATTTATATTTTTTTTTTTTGCCAATCGAGAATTCTCTCAGAGATCAACCGAAACTGTTTGCTGTCTGGGGTAAGTATATCAAACGTTGTTTGGCATTCAAAGCGAACGGTTCGAGTTTTCCTTCGCCTTTTTTTTTACAGTCGCAAATAACTTTAACTTATCTGCATAACGTGCGACTGTCACGTCGTAGATAAAAGTTCTGTGGAATTATTCAATAAAACATAGCGAAAAAAACCCACAATACAACAACACCAACGGTATCAAAATGGAAACAAGCAATTTACAAGGCTGTAACATGGATGGATTGCGTGATGTTTGCGAAAATTCAAATATTTTAGAATTTGTTGGCACGACTATAAAGGACAGCAACAGCATCACATTACATTTATCCTCACCAGGTTTCTATTTTGGATTTTGTGCTCTTATTTCCCATATATTACTTGCTGGCATCACAGCAGTCGTGGTGCGCAAGTGTCTGTCCTTGAAAATGGTGCACACTGCAGGTCATGCCTTCTACTGCACAGTGGGCGTAAGTCAAATAACTTTTTTGTCAGTGTGTAAATTTTACAATTAATATTACGAAATTTCACATTTGCAGTTTGTATTCTTCATGGGCGAGGCTTTGCTCGTGCGGCACAGCAGCATTTTGAAATCTTGGCTAGGCGACTTTAATTTAGATCTACTACACAGTTCTCTGGGCCTAATGGCGCTTGTTGTCGGAGTTGGAGGTGTTGCTATCAAAACCTTACAGAAGAGAGAGCGAAAACGCGAAGATCCAAATGCAACAGTTCGACATTTCAAAAGTAATCATGGATTCTATGGTAAGTAATACTTAAAAGTTCAAGTAGCAAATTGTAAAAGTAAAAGTATAACATTAGAAATAAAAAGTGAATATAGCTTGTCTCCAATAATAATGCAACAATAGTTGCGAGCCACAATTTGCGATTGTTCAAGAACTTTCAAGGTAACATTTGCAAAATTCGAAAAATGTTTTTAGCTTTCAATCTTATGCTGCTTATTATAAATAACGGTGTATTAAATTCAATAATATAATAAGTAATTAACTAATTATAAAAAGAATAATTATTATAGTGATGAAAAATAATTAATAAAATTATTCATTAATATTTTTCAAGATTTTTTTTTTTAATTTTAGCTTCTAATTTTTTTAATTATTATAAGCAATTTCAACTTTTTTCATTGCGCAAGGACTTTGCTTATTCAGTATATTAATATATTGTTTTTCTTTCTTTCTTTCTTTTATTTCGTGAAGGTATTATTGGATGTGTTCTATTACTTTGTGCCGCACTAAGTGGTTTCTCGCTATATTTCACCACAAGTAAATCCCTTCAACTGTTGCATCGTTTCTTTGCACTCAGTAGTTTTTTGTCACTGATGATATCACAGATGTTCAGCTACAATACAGGATTCGCTGGACGTCAATGGAAACCACATCATGTGCAGCTGTTTAAACTATTTACATTTATTGTTACTGTAACGACCATGAACTATGAATTCCGAAGATTTGTACGTGAAATTGTTACGTTAATAGC
This sequence comes from Zaprionus obscuricornis, assembly GCA_037044475.1. Classification (NCBI taxonomy): domain Eukaryota; kingdom Metazoa; phylum Arthropoda; class Insecta; order Diptera; family Drosophilidae; genus Zaprionus; species Zaprionus obscuricornis. The sequence continues at coordinate 49,760 of JBAMBR010005228.1, read as the reverse complement.
CAAACAATTCTAGCCTTAAAAAAACAAACACAAAATTCTAGTGAATTTTCATGATGTCGAATAACTGATAGTACACAGTTTCATATGTAAATTTTCGTTAAGAACGTCAAGGTCATATCATATCAGCTTGGGGATCTGAACTACATGTTTTTTTTTTCTTTTGTTTAGTGTAGATAATATAGAAAATAAAAGCGCTGTGAAGCACATTTAAAAATCATTTGCATTTATGTTTTTTACATATACATATATATATATATATATATTTATGATTAATTCATTTGATTAATATACGATACATTGGATAATAATATTGGATAATAAATGTATTGATTAATAATATGCGACATATAGTACACATGTTGGATATACATACACATACATATATATAGTTCAAATGTAACTTTGCATACGATTCTTTAATAATGTGAACAAAAAAAAAATTAAAATAAAAAAGAAAAAGTTACCACAAATAAAATAAAAATCACCGGACACATATCGACATTATTTTTTTCGTTTTTCGCCTTTTTGCTTATATTACTATTTTATATATATTGAAGTAAAGTTATAAATATAAGATAGATAGATCGATAGATATTAATTGCGACCACTTTGTGATGTGTTCATAATGTCTAAGGCAGCAGGAATGTTGCCCTCAACAGACTCAAGTAGCTGAGTCAACCAGGCTCCTTCGTTACTGAATCCCATGGCCATCATAGCATGTACAGCTGAATTGATGTGTTCGTCTATAATAAATATAAAGAATTTTCGATTAATATTTATTAATTATTATTTTTTTTAATTTATATTTACCAGTATGATAGATAGGAACAGTGCGCTTCTCTTCGGGTGCCAGTGGTTGAGTATTTGTCGAAGTTGAAATACTAGCGGTGGGCACCGAAGTTGTTGATGTTGATGTGCTAACTGTATCCACCTGAGATGTTTGAGTTTCAGCCGAGGATGATGATGATGATGACTGTTCGCGTTGTTGTTCCGCATTAACATGTTGACGCAGCACCTCACCAAGTTGTGCAAAGGTGGCAGCTGGAACTGCTGTATTTGCGGTAGCATTGGCATGCAAGTTTATCAATGAATCGCTGCTTGAAACATTAGTTATTGGCGTTGCAGTATTATCAATCATTTGCCAATCCTGATCCAAACTTTCTGATCGGCGACGTTCCTCCTCTGGCTTAGTTTCAGCCTGTGCTTCTGTCTGGTTGTTCACCACAACAGGCTGAGCAGCAACAGTTGGTTTGATAGATGTAACCATCGGTTGAACAGTTTCTGGTGTCGGCTTGGGAGTTTCGTTAGTTTTAGGAGTTTCTGCTTTTTGTTTGGCCTCTGCAGCAGTTTCTGTGGCATTGGAAACTGATGAAGCATTGGATGCCAATGATGTATCAGCACAACCAAAGGAAGCTGCCTCATTGGGATCAATCATTTTGGCAAACATCTCACTAAAGTTATTAAGAATTTCAATGCCAGCCCGCATATACTCAGGATTGACCATTTGAGCAAGATTCTCAAGACTGATAACTGGTGTAGTTGGTGTAGAGGTTGTATTTGCCTCTGGTTTCGATTGCTCCTTGGTACGTGGAGCAGCCACTGGTTCCTCTACATTGGCTGTAACAACGGGCTCATTAACCTGTTGCACTTTGGTTGGGAGCTCAGTAGATGCTGTGCCTTGTGGCATTTCATCTTTGTTAGTGGTCTCCTCCTTCTTCTGTTCGGGAGCGGTTGCTGTTGAAGTAGCTGCAGCAGATGCTGAAGCAGCTGCAGTAGCTGCTGAAGCTGCAAGTTTTGCTGCATTAGCAGCAGCAGTAGCCGCTTGCTTTGCTGATTCAGCAGCGACATCAGCTGCCGGAGCCGTTGCTCCAGTAGCACTTGCCTCTGGCAAATTCATCATCATTTCTACGAATTGGGACAGTACGCCGCCATGACGACGATTATGACGACGCTCACGACGGCATTCCTTATGCGATTCACCAGCTTTATTTGGTGTTGTCTGTGTGGATGCCGTTGTAGCTTCAGCAAATGAGCACTGACCTCGGAAGCGGCGGCTGCCACGGCGATGATGGTGAGAGCCAGAACCTGGACCAGATAGCCAGGCCTCAACAACATTCGGCCCATCGTTGGTTGGCATGCGGACCATCATATGTTCGGGATGCTTGTGAGCAGACTCACAGCGCTGACAAAGATCAAAATTGGGACACTGCACGCACTTGTAGCGGAAACCAACAATTGGACTAAGTCCGCATTCATCACATTCAACAGAATCGTGTATGATAAAGTTAGTAGGATCATCTGCAGACAGAGCAGCAGTAGTTTGCCCTTGATCATTTTTAGCTTCTACCTTTTGTTCAATAGCAGAAGCGATCTGCAAGTGCATATTCTTTTCGCACTTGGTCAAGAAAATATCGTAATCATTTTGATTGACAATTTCAATTTCATCAGAATCAGCATCTGCAGAAAGATGAGAAACACAAGAGATATAAAATTATAAATAAACAATGATTTATTTTTTATTTAGATATTCGACCATTGTGAAATTATATAAATTTAAAATAGTTTATAATCTGTTCATAAATAAATATATAGTATTTACATATTTTGTTAATCAAAAACTTAATCTTTAACAATATCAATTTGTATTAAAATGAAATGTATATACATATGTACATACATACATCTACATACATATAAGAGAGAGAGATAATATGATGAAATTCGACATACTTCAATCTTACGTTCTGCACTTATTTACATATGTATATACTTTGAAAACTAATTTGCTTAAAATTCATTTCAGCAAAATACATACATATACAGATAACAGAAACAAGTTAATACATACTAAATATATACATAGATGTATGTACATATATCGTATGTATGTACATCGATATGTACCTACAAATGAATCACTTGTGGTCGGTGATTTTTTCATAGTGGATTTTGCTATCAAATCTATTTACACAACTGATATACAATAATAGTGAATCAGAAGGTAGATAGCCGAAAATTGATTGAACGTAATTATTAATAAGTTTAGATAAATAAATATACATATATTATAAATTAAGTGTATATACATATTTGTAAATGCATTTTGTATGTACATTCTTGTATGCACATATGACTTGTGTATTCAGCAGACAGAGTAAAGTTCGAAAACGAATTTGCTTCGAAGTTCGAACTCGTTTATATTCGGATATGCAAGTGTGTGTGTATATGTATTGAGACCTGCGCAACCATGTATTCACACACTTGTCGCACGCACACAAACATAAACATATGTTTTATTGCAACTGCAATTGCTTTAGCATCATATGTACACATCTCATTTATGTATTATATCACTTCTATTAGCTTTTTTTTACTTACCAATCCAATATGTTCTGATTTCGATTGTGGGCAATTGACGCTCCTGGAATAAATACATCTCAATTTCACGACGCAATATGATGAAATTATTTGATGGCATTCTCAAATATGCATTTAGTTTCTTCATGAGTCCATCGCCATGGAAGGTAATTTTTAACAATCGGTCAGACATTTTAAAGTGCTTGTTTAAAGTGTTTCCTTTTTATTTATATATATATATATATATATTTATATATATATATCTGTTTAATTTTTTAATTAACGTAATGTCAGCGATTGCTTGCTTGCTTTGGTAAAATGTTTACTTCAGTTGCACTAATTTTCTGTCGTTTGTCGGTATGCGAAATTGCGTCGTTCTTGCACTCGTTCTTTATTGGTATTGATAGTCAACTATGGCTGCAGCTTCGGCTTTTATACACGATTGGGCCTTCAACAAATGATGGACACGAAGGTTCTTGAATATTCTCGGCGAACAGAATTGTTGCAAATCACGCTCTGAATCTACTCTTTCGACTATTTATACGTGTTTACAAAAATTGAAAGTAATGCCAAAGCTGGTCTCAATTTAAGATGAACGATAATAACTTACCTGCTACTCATCGCAAATATTTTTAAAATCACGAATCACAGTTTAGAGGACATTTGAAAAGTAACAGTTGCTGTAGTTGCTACTAAAAAAATTTTGAAAATAACTAAATATTAAATGACGAAATAATTTTAATAAATAATTATTTGGAAAGTTTTAAATATTAATTTAATTAATTTTATTTCATGATTTGCTTATATTTAAAGTCACTGTTTGCTTTCACATCACAATATATCGATATTAGTAAGTGCTGCATAGTGCACAGTGTTGGATAATTTACAATTATACGAGAAAAAACGTCTCTGGTAAGCGCCAAAATTTAAATTGATGTTTGATTTTTGTGTGTTGATACTGTGCTTTATTTGAATTACGATTTTTGTTCATTAAAAAAATTTTTTTTTTTTGTTGCCTGTAGCAAATTAAGTTTGCGAACGTCGCAGCATTTGCAAAAGTTGCATTATATGCGATTTTGTGCTATAAAAAGAAAATATTAAAATAAATAAATAAATAAATTATTATTAATTGATTATGCGTACCGAGGTGAGCTAACAATTTCATCATTTACATGTTGCCGACTTTCAATATCCTTTTTTGGTGCTGGTATGCTTACCACATGTGCTGATGCCGCATCTGTTATAATATTTTCAGTTACCATCTGATAATTCTGACCAGGTTCTAACACCAATGTTTGTTTTTTAGGCAATGCATTAGCTAAAAGTAAAACAGTTTTTTTTTTTGTTGGTTAACTTAACAGTTTGGTATCAGCGTTTTCTTACTTAAATATTCATCGGCTAGCAAATCCAACCAGGAGGCATCATCACGACCTGGCAATCCAATTACGAATCCATCGAGTCGCAATTTTAAATTCTCTTCGCCTTTTTGCCGTTGATCATAGTGCACCTCTTCGACCTGATAGCCATAGTCTCCATAATCATTATACATAAAATCGAGTAAATCGCCAACATTTCTGTTGTTGTTGCGCAGCTTAACTGGCTTGGTCATGGCCAAAGCAACAAATTGCAGTAAGAACAAGCCAAATAAACGATTCGTAAATTTGCACATATTATTTTTTTTTTTCTTCTGCTTCTTTTTTTTTTTTGCGTATACAGGACCGTTGCCTTCTGACAGCGGACGATGAATGAGCCATGAGCTCGAATCTTCAAACAAGATGAGCCTTGGCCACAAGAAGATGACAAATAAAAAAAAAAAAAAAAAATGGTAAGAAAGAAAGAAAGAAAGAAGGAAAAACAAAAACCCGATTGTATGGATAGTTCAATGTTGAGTTCAATGGCCCAAAAGACTTCCGCATTGTGATGGCAATGTGAGAACCTTCCCTGGAGCGCACTGGCATTGACCGCAGCATGAGCGCAAATCAATGCACATTGCACATTTCACATTGCACACTGCACATTCACTATGCGCAGTTCTAATGCTTCCTTGCATCTTATAAACAGCATCCCATTCATTTAATATCAATTATTATATAGATATGTATGTATATAGAGATATTTATATTTCTTATTACTAACAAATCAAAGTTAAGTCTAATTCGAATATAAAATGATATTTTCATGATAATTAAGGAAATTTCAATGAAACTTTCAAATTCAAGTTTATGAATAAATAACTTAGAAAATGAACAATAAATAAACAATAATCAATCGATCAATTGATTGACTGACTGACTGTCAGCTGGAATGCCTAATTTATTGTGTAAACTAACCTAACCCAATAACCTAAATACAGTTGAACAGCGAGACAAAAAATAAAAAAAATACAAATAAAAATAAAAGTCGTAATTCATTGGTGAAACGTTCTAATTGTTTTGGCTTTTGTAATAGCCACAAAGTGAGTTTGTTTATTGTAAGCATTAACGGCGCCCACTTTGTGTGTGTATATGTGTTTATTTGTGTGTGCATGCATGTGTGTGTACTCAGGTGTTAGCTAGCTGCCACTTTGTTGATGGTCAGGTTCAATGACCAATTCACCAAGATAAATACTTTGCTAACAATACGTTTGTATTAGCTCAACTGCCTGCAACCTTCCTGCCGCTCGCCTCTAGCTTTATACTCCTGGCCAATTTTCACAGGAAGATCATTTTGCTGCTGCTGCTGTTGCAAGCGTAACAGAAACTAGAAAATGCACTAAAGATTTTTTTATATCTATTTTTACTTGTTTTTTTTTTTTTTTTTTTTTTTTGTATTTAATGCAAACTGGTTTACAGCTGAAAAAAACACTTTATTGTGCTGAGACGCTAAACAAAATTAAAAAAAGAAAAAAAAAAATTCTATATTTTAGCGTGAAAAACTTGCTATAAAATGCTCAAAATGATAATGAATAATAAAATGTAAGTCAAATTTTATTAAGAGTAAAAATGAAAATTGTTAGCAAATATTTGTTAAATTAATTTGACAATATTCAAGATTTTATTATTAAAAATTTATTTTCATTTTTAAAAATATTTTTCATAATTTTTTATTTTTAACTTAATTTAATTTGATCTCAACGTAAATTATATGTTATAGAGTCGAGTCGCGATAATTCGTACCTCTCTAATTCGTAAACATTTCTGTTCCCTTGAAAAGAAATTCAATAAATAATTTGCAAATAATTCGAAATACTCCATAATTCGTCATTTCGAATTATCGAGACTCGACTGTAGTATTTATGGCCTGCACGCCTGCATGTTTGCAATTATTGCATATTACAGTTGTCTATAATAGCTAAATAATAGCTAAAAAAGAAGCTAGTTTTAACTGGAAAACTATGAGCTTGCGCAACACTGGCAATATGCGTTGCATACTATGGCGTTGGCCTTAGTCTGTGCATGCAATAGCAATAGCAATGGCTGCTGTTGTTGTTCTTGTTGTTGTAATTTATTATTCCTATTGCTAGTGTTATTGTTGTTGTTGCTTTGGCCCCTTAATGTCAGTTTTGTAGTTAGCATTAGATTTAAGCTTATCCTTCAGCGCATCATTACCGTTGTTTCTTCTTCCGCTAAATTTCTGCTGTTCTTGTTGTTGTTTTTGTTGTTGTTGTTGTTGTTGTCGTTGTTTGCAACATTGCCACTTCACTTAAATTAATGACTTGAATATTTAATACTTTTTTTTTGAGAGATTTAAAAAAAAAGAAAAGCAATTTACTAAGTGAAGGGAAAATATTTTGCATTTGTTTTTCGACTTGTTACAAAAAAAAAAAAAAAAAGCTTCAATATTTTTTAAAATTTTCAAGGAATTTTCAAATGAAAAAATCAATTTCAATTTCGCAGAGTAAAAAACTTGCATATAATTTTTGTTTTTCATATATTTTATTTTATTTAATTAAATGCTGAGAAACTTTTGAGCTTAATTCTAAAGCGTTTGCAAAAGTCATCTACAAATATTGTAAAATGTTATCGTTTATCGTATATTGTATATCGTATATCGTTTATAGTTTGTTTATAATTTGTAACTTAATATTAGTATACGCTTTCAGTCAGCAGTCTCTGGCCATTTGAGGTCTCAGTCTTTCTCAATAGCCTTCGACCTGGCGACATGCGCCATAGCTATCCCGACGTTGTCCGGGCGCACAGCGTGCTAAACCATCACGTAGCAGACTCTTAGAATCGCCAAGTCCATCACCGAGTAGCTCGAAACTCAATAGATCCGTTTCTACTAAATGTTTGGGTTGAATAGGCGTCGGTTCATCGTCCAGATGCCAGAGACGTGGCTGTGCCTCATTCACAATGTAGGCGGGCACATCGATGGGCGGATAGATGGCATTGGCATGGCTATGGGCAATGTCTGAGCGATAGATTGGTGCACTGATGGCACGTCCATTGGAATTGGATGCAGTCTCTGTTGCCAGACGATTGGTATCCAGAAAATGATCGCCTTGTAGTGAGCGAGAATTGCGATAGTATTGAGATCCTAAAGGATTGAAACCCTCAAGTAGATTGTTGTTAGATGAACTGCTACTGCTGCTGCTGCCACTGCTGCCGGTGGTAATAGCATGAACTGGTGGCAGCGCCTGTATTAGCTCCGGTTCAGCCTCAAGATGATATGGTTTGATTAGCTGAGGCATGGGCACAAGTTGTGGTGGTAGCACATCAACTTGTTGACGATGTAAACGCGGATGCTGTTGCTGTTCCTCGCTGAGTGCCGTAATGTCCACATGATAGGGTGTGCGTCCCTCAAGGAACTCCGGCAGACCCATGCTCAATCCAGCCTGTGGTAACAGTTGCTGCTGCTGCTGCTGTTGTTGCTGTAGTTGCTGCCGTTGATAGAATGATTTCAGAGCAGTAGCATGTGAATGCTTGCGCTTGCTATCTTTGCCATTGCTACCTTTTGAGGCGCCACGCAGAGTAGGCTTGGTTAGAAGTTCCAAAATGTTGAGACCTTCTTGTGGTCCTGGCGGAATTAGCACAATCATAAAGTTCTCTAGATCTGCACGTATATTGTATTGTCCCTCCTGGCGTTGATCGTAAGTAATGAGACGTCGACGTTGTCCTCCTTCTTCTGCCTCCAATGTGGGCGGCAATGGTGGCTGCAGTACGGCAGATTCCTCGGTTTGCTCGGGTGCCTCGGCTGGAAACTGTTCTTCTTTAATGGAAGTGGTTGAAGATGACTCGGAAATTGTACTTGGACTTGAACTGCTGTTAGCTTCAAGAGTCTCAATTGACGCTGGCGTTGATAGAGCCGTAGCGCTGAGTAGCAGCAGCAGCGAGAAAGTCTGCTGCAGCATCGTTGAAATAAAATAAAACCTTTTACAGATTTTTACAATTTAATTTTGTTGTCTTTTTTTTTTTTTTTTTTCTTTCTTCCTATTTCTTTCTTTTTCTGCCGCTTTATTTATTCTACGTTCTTAACTCACGCGCTTCTGTTTCGCAACTAATTTAAAGTCAACGTTGCGAGCCTTTACATTGACGTCGACGACAGCGCATGCGCAACTTTCATATTCTGCAGCAGCAGTCGACGTCGACGTTGTCGTAGCGTCGCTGCTTTGCTTGCTTTCTTCTGCATTGCGCGCATAATTCTCATTCTGGTTTCTCGTTCTCATTGTTGTTGTTGTTGTTGTATTTGTTATTATTGTTACTGATGTTGTTGTGCTTGGTTTTTGATTTTATTTATTCAGTTTTTATTTATTTTTTATTTTTTTTTTTGTTGTGTGTTTGTCGTGCCCATTTCGCATGCGTGACTTGCGTACTAGCGGCGACGTCGCAGTCGTTGCGTTACTGCGCAGCATTTACTTCTCTGTTATTGATATTCGTTAAGTTGATTCTTTTGTTATTGTTGTTGTTGTTGCTGGATCCGTTAGGCGTGTGTGTGTGTGACTTGAGCGGGTGTTAGGGGGTGGCAACGCTGTCGGCTCTGCTTTTGATTTGTTCTCATCACAAGCGCGCTGCGCTGCACAGTGGGACGTGAATTAGATTTTCACACCAATTAGGCAATGAGGAAGCATTTTATATTGTATTGTCCAGCTAATCGATAGAGCACGTACTCAAATTGATCGACCAACGTACAGTTGACAGATGCACACAAATTCGTGGAGACTCTATTAAGTGTTATATATATAGCATATTCTTATCATATATGTACATATAACATATGTACATATTTCATATATGCGTATTAATAAAATATTAGCTGAATGTCATAACAAATATAATATAAATGCTATAGATGCAGATTGATTAGAAGGTGAAACATGTGTTTGTCATATGAATATGTTTGTACTACATGTACGTCGAGGAAGTTTTATGGTAAAGCATCAATACAAATACAGTGCGCGCTAAGTAATTAGAACCTATAGAAATTAGTATAATCCAGATAAGTATAAATATAGTAGATAATGTTTTTAAAAACTTGTCAATTAAATTAAATTAAAGTTAGATAATAATTATAATTATATAACCATATAATTTATCAAGTGTTAGTATTATAGTTTTACATAGTTATGCGAAAACTGTATTATAAATAATTCAAGAAATGTTCAATTCAAAAATTGAATAAATATTTAACAGTGGGAATTGGTAATTCCATTTCAACGTAAAATTCATATATATACTCTGGTAGAGCGTCAGAAGTTTGTAACGCTCATAAGTTTACATGACAGACCCTATAAAGTGTATATGTACATATATATTCTTGTTTAGCATCAATAGCAGATTCCAAATCTGGCAGTTTTAAGCTATCTAAATAAAATTTGATATATTACATATAGGATCGATCGGTCGAAAATTAAGATTTTGTATAAAAAACTTTGATACTTGTCTGAAACTAACAGTATTTGAGTTCAGGAACATTTGAAATATCGGCATATCAAAAATAACTTTGCTTTCTTGTTGCACTAACAGAAACATTTTAATAATTTTGTACTTTTGGATGGGAAAATAATAATGAGTATATACAGTAGAATCCGGTTATAACGACTATGCTTAAAGAGTCCGTCCGGTTAATGGTCCCCATGCAAACTTATACATACAAACTACTTTCGGTTAGTGCGTCTTCCGGATATAACGACGTAAAATCGTCGGTCCCTTGAAAGTCGCTATAAGGGGAATCTACTGTATTGTAAAATGAGATGCATATTATAAATAATTCATATAAAAAATATTATCTAATAGAATTAATAAATAATAGATTAATTTTAAATAAAATTATTTACTAATTGAAGTGTATCACTTAGTCGTTGAGTTTTGTAGAACGTACTAACTAATTAGTTTCAATTTAGTATGTAGAAATAAATACTTCTCACATGACCCGCTTTTAAAATTGTTGCTAAATGTTTATGAAGCGATCTGTGATCTGGAAGATCTGTAATTGCGATAAACAGCGATTCTGACAGATGCTTTGACACAGTAAAACAATTTCAATTTGTAATTTGCGTTCTCTAAAATATATATAATTTATTTTCTTTCAAGTTATTGTTTGTTTGTTTTTTTTTTTATTATTTGTTTCTTTTGCCTTTTACACATTATTATTGATAAATCAGCATTAGCGGGAAGCGACATTTACAATTTGTTATTGAATTAAAATTAAGCGTGTTTTGTGGCGCTACAAGCACCAAAATATAGTGTCTATAAATATATGTATATGTATGTCTATGTCTATGTCTATGCATGTATATATGTGTATGTGTGTGTATGTAAATATATATTAAGGTAAGTAATATATGCATTGCATTTAAATAATAATTATATAGCATTTTAAAAAAATAATAAGAGGTCTTTGCGGTTGTCTTATACAAATGTGTCACGTGATTACCAAAATCTTCTTCAAAGCTTCAACGATATATAATAGAATAAGAAGATTAACATTTTAGCGAATAATACAAATAAATTAAGCACATTTTATATATGATTAAGGTATTCTTTTTTTTCCATTGTTTTTTTTTTGTTATTGTTTGCTAGAGTCTACGAGTCTCTAAAGAATTGAAAGCTAAACGAAACACAACAATTTAAATAAATATATGTATAATGTATAATATAGAAAGCTAACATTTAAAGTACACTTAATAATTAGATTAGATATATAAATTATTAAGGAAGCAAAGTGTCTTTTTTTTTTTTTTTTGGGACTGAATCTAAGTCTTAAAATTAAAAAAAATATATTTATTATATGTATATTTGTTTCTATGATTTGTTTGAAAACGATTGTAGATCATGTGTGATGTTTGATATACTGTTAGAATGAAGGGTTAGATGTTAGATTTTAAATTATCTGGATGGTAAAAAGTCAGAATATGTCATGTATTCGATAACTATCTATCTTTCTTTCTCTCTCTTTCTTTCGTTCACATTGATTTTTTTTTCACAGGGATATTACGTTTTATAGAATAATAGTTTAATAGATTTAACTAAATTTTATATTGAATACTCTATATATATATATAATTTTTTTGTTGAAGCGAGTGTATTGTGTTCTTGTCTTTTTTTTTATCTAGGAGCAAATTATTCTTTGGATAGTATGTTTTGTTATTGTTATTATTGTATTGTTATGACAATTATATCTGGCTGTAACACTTCTTATTACCTGAGCATTCCACTTATAGAAAAGAAACAAAACAAAAACAAAATACAAAACACAAAACAAAAAACACAAAACAAAAAAAAACAAAAACAAAATAAAATGCTAACTAGAACAAAAAATACATATTAATCTCTTTCACAATTATCTGAACTATACACACAACATAAACAGCCTCCAAATACATCTTAAATTTTGTTTTTACTTGAAAATAATTTCTGATTTAATCTTTTTTGAGTGTTGCCGCCACTGGTTCCTCTTGCCTTTCCTGCGGTATATTGCCCAACTTTTTACTATCTGGTGTTGAATACCTTTTGTTTACCGTAAAGCAGACACGATTAAAATGTTCACACATCTGATTCACAACGCTGGCGCCATAATGCCAATGTGTTAGTGTTGTCACAATGAGCATCACATAGAGTATTGGGCGTTCGAGCAATGGTATCCACATACTCAATACTATGGATATCATAAACATTGGCGTCTGCCAGTGCCAGCCTTCACAGCGAGTAGTTGACATTTGTGAGACAATCAAGCGACACTGTAAGAATTTAAAAAATTTAATATATTAAAATGAAGTTATAATATAAATTATACAATTTTCACTTTTTTTATATTTTACAATTTTTGCTTTTCATTTAAAATTTATTCTCATAATTTTTTTTTTTTATTTTGTCTATTATAAATTTGTATTTTTCATTTATTATTTATATTTCATGCTGCTAACTAATTTTATTCTCCTAATTTTTTTTTATTAAATTTCTAAATTTATAATTTTTTATACATTATTCCTATCAATATTCCATCCTTTCCTTCCCTTCTTTATAATTTAGAATTTCATTTGCTGAGAAGCCTGCATTATTTTAATCAACGGATCTCCTTCTCGCGGAAAAACATAAATGCCACGATCCTTTTTCAAATATCGATAGGCACGATGCTGATACCAGCCATAAATCTGATTTTCAGTTATTGGTTGCGGTGTCGCACGTTTTGGTACATATTTCTTGTTACCATCTTTGTCAACTGTTTCAACATCACTTGGCGGCTTTTTCTTTTCAAATTCTTTTCGCATTCTTGCAATCTCTTCATCAGTGCAATTGTAATATGGCCAATCGTGACGTGCATAGAACTTAAGTGTTAGTGGACGTTCCGCAACTGGTACAGTAATTGGTGATTCTTTATCATCATCGTATCCTCTGTTCTTAATGTCAGCAGCACATTTTCGACCGCCACAACAAAATGGTGGCATAGTGACATAGAGGAAATTAATTATAGTTTATGGTACTATAATTATTTATTGTGCGTGAACAATTGAATTAATGAAATGTGGAATGTGGAATGTGTAAATCACAGCACTATAATATGATTGATTAACTGTGAAAATAGTTGAATCTATCTTGTTTTTTTTTTTTTTTTAATATTGCCTGCTATGTTCTCAACAATCAATACAAATCTAATGATCTTCAAATAATTCTTCTATAATATATAAACTTCTATAATATATTATTATATTTTGAAGTTAGTCACGATATGTCTAGTATCTGCTTAAAACTGATTATATATGAATATATATACATGAATATATATTTGCATTCATAGCTTTTTCTTGCTTAATTGTTTACAAGCATGAGTAAATTTCATTTGTGGGAATTGTGATAAAAAAAAAATATAATTTTGCGGTTAATGTGAAATTCCATGATTTGTCATGTAACTAAAATATTATTGCATTACAAAGCAAAATTATATTACATATACCCGTAGGATACAGAGAGTATAATGACGCTTTAACTTCAACAAATGTATGTAACGCCTGTAAGAAGGCGTGGTTGACTCTATAATATACCATATATATATATATATATATACAGTAGAATTCGGTTATAACGACTCTGCTTAAAGCGTCCGTCCGGTTACTGCAACTAAAACTCGTTAGCTTGAATGGTCCCCATGCAAACTTATACATACAAAGTACTTTCGGTTAGTGCATCTTCCGGGTATAAGCGGAATCTACTATATATATATATATATATATATATATATATAAATATATACGTCTGTCTGTCTATACGTCCTGATGAATACCTAGATCTTCAGAGACTACAGAAGTTAGAGACTTCAAAAACTTTTACAAGTGCTACTATTAGTTGCAGGGAAATACATTTTTCTTTTGGATGTTACCAACGCCCCCACCGTCTGAATGTGAACTATCTTATAATGTGAATTAATGTGTGTTGTACCAGTTGATATTACTCTATATATTATCTCCATCTATATATTTATATATAAACCTTAAAATCAATTTTACCATAATTTCTGTTATTCGTCATCAGTTTTTATAATTTCTTACAAACAAATATAAAGAGTATTAACTTGTCATCAGGTTTATTAATATGCTTATATCTTGTTGACAATATTGTCAAATATTGTTGCAAATACAATAGTAAATGGCAAATACTTAGAAGCTATTAGTCACGCCATTGCCGTGCCATATCTAACATGAATCACAGGCTTTGGCCGATAACAGCCAAATGAGGGCAAATAAGGTAAGTTAAGAAATAGTTGTATATTGAATGTGATAAGGAGGAGTAATTGAGGGGTATGGGGCGGGGCGGGTCGACGCATAAGTGTCGCGTGTTTTGATAATTTGCCGTAGAATAAATAAAAAAAAAAGTGTTTATAGTTGGACAATCAATCAATATGTAAGCCTAAATTAACAAATTGAAAAGCCTTCCTCAACATTTTTACAGCTATAATTTAAAGCAGTATTTGCACATACTTATCTTTATAAATAGTAAGAGTTACTATGATAGTCAATTGATTATTATAATAATACTTACGCTGACATTGGAGAATATTGTGCCGCTTAGCATAAACATTGCGCGTGGATCTCTTTCCATAATATCATTGGGCGACAGGAATGGCCAAAGCAGCAAGAGTGTAAAGTATGTGGCAAATGGCCAAAAGGGACGCATTGCCTCCGACCATGATAATAAACGTCCAGTGCGATACTTATATGAGCTATAAATAGAAATTTGTTAATAACAACAACAAGACAACATCTCAATTATATATCAATATATCGATTTTGTGCACTCACTTGTAAACATTGATAATCACAAGTGGTACATTTGCCATGGCGCTAACATGTAGCACGGCTTCCATAACATTACCCAATGGCAGTGTACCATATGAGCCCAATGGTAATTCAAATTTCCAACGCTCAAAGCCCACCCACCATGTGACCAAATACATGGCTGTGCTGCCCCACATGCTGAGATCATATCCCCAGGGTAAATACAATATTCCTGTATTGTATTTCTCCCAATGTGATACAAAGAAATTGAAATAGACCGTTAGACATACATAGTACATGCGCATGGGACGCACCGAATAGACTCTGCTTCGTCCAAATATGCTATACAGACATGTTGGTATCAGCATAGCCGTGTATGAGTCTAATCCATGATCGAATAGCTCGCCCAATGGACCCGATAAACCAATACGACGCGCCTGTTTACCATCAATGCCATCCAATGTATACGCAATGAATATATTGAATGCACAAGAAAGCCAAACCCATTCTGGTATTGGCGTTGTATCTTCCTCTCCAGAGCTAGCCTCAAAATTCCAATCGTAGTAGGAGAGTAATACCAAATTCATTACACTAAACAGGAAGCCAAGGAATGTCATCAGATTGGGCGCAAACCAACGTGGGAAGAACTATTTTATAAATAATAATAAATAATAATTGTTATTATTTTTTATTTGTATTTTTATTTATTATTGATTTTTATCTAATATCCATTGACATACCTTGACTAACCAATTCCAAAATGGATGCATTACATATTGACTAAGTGGTGAGGTGTCTATAGCGCTGTACTGTAAATAATAATAGATGATAAGAATTATTATTATTATTTTTAAATATATATTTTTAATTATTGATAAGAATTATTATTATTTTAAAAAAAATATATATATATTTATAATTATTCTAAATTTATATTTAATTGTTTTTCGTCATTTATTCGTTATCGTAATATTATATTTCTAATTATTTCGAATAATCGTAATAATAACAAAGTCAAGCGTTATATATTATATAAAATTTTGAAGGCATGCAAGAGTTTCATCATCATAATAACACTGACTTAACTAGTTTTTAAAATTTTTAATTAATAGCAAGGTTCAAAAATAACGTAAAACTGGTTTACGAACCGAAACCAAATGTGCAACATTTCACCCGTAAAAACTGAAACGTTAAGCTCTTTTTATATATATATTTTTTTTTATGATTCTACTTCCACTGGCAACAACATACATGCATATATAGTATGCCTCCTCCTCCTCCTACCACCCCCACCCCCTTCCTCCTTTACACAATACCGTAATTCAATAAATTTACCTTGTAATTGTCAAATCCACTGATTTGTACCCTTGTCAGGTATTTATAGTTTAATAATTTCCACAAGCGTTGCATTTTCCGTTTTTGGACGCACGTGTTACGTTGATTATTATAATTAATATTATTATACGTACAGCCTCTTATACTATGCTATGTACACGTATATATGTATGTTTGTTTGCATGTAGATCCTACATTGACGCATGCATGTACAGCGTAATCTATGCGAGGGAAACTATACAACAACAACGTATCGATATTATTGTTGGTGTTGGTGCTGTTGTTGTTGTTCTTGTTATTGCGACAATTGACTTATGGCAGCGACAGAGGCACCAATAGCTTTTACGTTAATTGCCAATTTTCAGCATATTATTAACTTGTCTTGCTTATGACGATTACTTCTGCAGACAAACAACACTTCAACTCAACTAAGTGAATGAGAATTTTTAAAGCGTCCGCAACTCACGGTTACCTTTTTTTATATGCAAAAATTACTTTGCCGGCTGTTTTTTTCACGCCACTCACACATACCCGCACGCCCTTCAACACACACGCATGCACACACACTTAACAATTGCACTCAGCTGGATTGGGGGTTGTTTTGCAACACACTTTTTTATCTTATCTATTCTATTATATTTAAATATGCATTGATAACAATATTTGATTTAATTTTGATTTTAAACTGTGTATAAACTATAAAATATAATGTGTGTATTTAAAAACTAATTTAATTGTGTCGTGTGAAGGCTGCCACCTTATAAGCCCTAGTGCTGCCAGACTCATTAAAAGAAGTGTCGAAAATAATAGTGCTGTAAATGTTCAATTCATCGCATAAATCGTGTTTCAATTGCTTAGCGGTTCTTTTAAATTCAAATTTAAATTCTTTTCTAGGCGTTTAATTAATGTTTTCGAATGAAAAACATCTGCATATCATATAAAATTTAATTCAAAATTCAATGAAATAGTATTTTGGAGGGGATTTATTATTGTAGGACGTTTTGAAATTCGTGTTATATGTATAATAAATAACAAATCACATTGCGTACAAAACTTATTATAATTATATAAACTGTAACAAAATGTAATGAATAAACAACCAAGTAGCATAATAAAACTGTGTCTAATTAAAGGAATTATGTGAAACGGAAATTGATTTAAATTACTCTAAAATGACCGCTAGATAATGAACGCCTGCCTCATCGATTAATTATGCTGCACTAAGAATGCAATAATTATTTTGATTATTTATGACTTCTAAGCTGTCTTCTAAAGGAATTAAACTATTATTTTCATTTCTTCAAATTCCGTTTACGTATGTTTCCTGGACATCCGCCGGCGCTTAATAGATGCAATTTCCAGCCACCATCCAAAGGTAAATTCACATCATCATGGCACAGTGGACAGCGAGCGGCTCCTGTTTTAAGTTCTAATTGAAAATTAAACAGATTATTATTAATATAATAATATAACTATAATTAATATAATTAGAAATATGTTGCAAATTGCTAACCACGACAAAAGTCTTCCATTTGATGCAGCTCATAGAGCTGTTTGTGCACCGATTCCGTACATCTTGTGCAGACTATATAATTATCCTTGGCATCACACTCCGCTGCAGCAGAAAAATAAAGTTAAAAATAAAGATTTATAGTAATAATAGAAAAACTCACTCGTCAAATGATAGTTGAGGGCGGCTACCTCCAGCACTTGACTGCATTGCGGGCACTTGGTGAGAAAGGGGCATGATTTCCAATAATGACGATCCAACTGATTTGTATCGCTGCCAGCACAGCTCCAACCACAAAATGGACAGCTTCTAAAGAGTCAAGATTTTTTTTAGTTTAGTTACAACATTGTAATGATCTTATAATAATTCTACTAACATTTTGGGCGTATTTTCTTCGGTGGATTCAGAGTTGGATACGGAACCTTTTCGTGAATTGCAATTAGAGGCGGATAGCATGGAACGTTTCAGTTGCTCATTGTACTGTTGCTTGCCATTGCAACTGACATAGCCATTGTCGGTGCCAGCACCTTTATTCTTCAGCAGTCGGGATGCATCCGAACTGGTTGTCGGTTGCAGGTAATCGGCATCGCTACCTGTATATTTATTCGCTTCCAGCAGCTCCTGTTTACGCTCCAAGTCCAATTTGTCAAATTCAGTGAAGAGCTGACGATAAAGTAGATTCCGTCGCGTAATATCATCATCCGGTGGCAATTGTTTACGCACTAGACGAGGATTCACCTTGTAGACTAGTAATAAAATCCTTTCAGCTACCTTTCGTACTGGCTCTGCCGGATGATGTATGCCAGAGCAACCGCAATCGGATAATGCACGACAAGTTAATCCACTATGCTTATCCGTACTAATGCCCTGTGTATGCACCAATTGTTCCAACATTTGCAGTCGACTCATGGCCAGTCTTTGATGTGTGCCAGAGCCAACACTGCGTGATAATGCTGGTGCTACCAAATGCTGTTCCGCCACCTGTGGACAGGCAGCAATGCTTAAGATTGTATGTTGTGCCAACGTATGCAATCGTGCCGATGGATCACCAGATTTGGCCAATAGTTCAGGCAACAGACGATCCACACAACGTGCCACTTCATTAGGTGAGACACGTCCAGGCACATATTCAAGGAACAAGACGCGTACCGTTTCGGTGGCCTGATTAAATACTGAATAGACAGCATCACGTACAGCACGATGCAGCAACAAAGCAGCGCTACGTGCTACCTTATTGGGACTGGCAGCATGCTCATTCGTCTCAACTTCAACAATCTCATGCTCCTTGAGAAAATTACGTAGTCGCATAAGACCATCTTCACGATCCTGAAACTGTCGCGAATAGAATTGTTCAACCTGTGGTGAATAATAATGAGAGAATTATATGAGTATAAAGATGAGAGTAAATAATAATTAGGAACTTACCAATTCACTGCCAAAGACAAGTATGGGAAGCGCCGCCTGACGACGCTCGCGATCATTAAGACGCGAGCGGCTGCGATTTGGATCAGCTTCGAGCAATGCATTGCCTTGGCATTCCCTTAAAAATTCATTAGTATTTGAGCTAAACAATTTTTCGGTTCGTTTTTTTTTGTTTTTGGTTTGATTTGTGTAACGTACGGAACGACAACGTTTACGGGAAATAGAGAAAATACAAAATATAAAAAAAAAAAATAAATAATTAAATAAATAAATAAAAGCAACAAGAAAAAGAAAAACATCGACAACGATGATAACGGTTAGTTTTTTAGTTTGTTTTAATATGGCGACACTAAAACTATTTAAATTTATTAATTATATTATTATTTATAGATATATATATATATATATATATATATATATATATATATATTATATTTATAATGATTACTATATAAATTTTTATTAGATTTTTTCATGTAAATATTATGTAGAATCTCAAACATGCTGCAACATGCAAATTTATCATTTCGTTATTGTTACAACAATAACAACAACAACAATAAATACACGATTTCTATATTTTTATATATATGTAGCATCCATTTAAACTTACTGCCTCAGTGTTGGTATAGCACGTTCCTCATAATCCTCATATGAATTACGTGGCGCACTTTTATTACGTCGCCTCAATGATCCTTGACGGCTGGACATGGGCGAACTGTGTCGTGATGTGCGTGGCAATCGTGGTGACTGTGGTAATTCATCATGTGATTTTGCATGCAGATGCAGTGCAGCAGCTGATGCTACAACTGCTCCAACATTATCATTGCTGCTGGCATCTAACATTGGAGATTTATCATCTTGTATGCTGCTTGCCGCTGTGCTAGTTTTTGGTGTAATCGCTGCCTCGGCCAAAGCATGTGCCACATCCTGTAGACTAGGAGCTGCTGGCAGACTTGGTTTACCGCCAGCATAAATTTCACAACTCTGATCGTTTTGGCTAACTAGGCCATCTGTCTCGAGCAATTGTTGTACATGTAGCTGATTTAGTACACAAGCGCGATACATTTCAATTTGTTCCTTGCGTAACTTTGCAGCACTGAAATCCTCCTGCTGCACAGCCTGTCGCTTGGCCAGTGCATAGCGACCCAAACGTTCGCCTGCTGTACGCAGCGCTGTCATGCAGAGCTTCAATTTGCGTGCATATTCGAATCTTTCCGAGCTGACTGCCTGATGCTTGCGATGCTCCAATTCTCGTATATGTTGGACAATTGATTCTTCCACATACATGGAAAAGAGCAAATCATCACAGATGGAGGCGAGTGCCAATTCACCTGTTGCCGTATCTATAGGCGGAGTCTCGCTTGCCATTGCCGCCTGCTCCTCAGCGGCGCCACTGCTGCTGACAGCAATCGTTTCTAAGTCTTCACCAAGCACATTAACAGCCATTAATGAGATTTGTCCATTTTTATTATATTCATTGCAATGGGCACCAATCAGTCGTAGTTTTAGATGTGTTCCACGCCTGGGACTCACAGTGACGCTCTGCAGTTCGCGTGATTTGTAATTTGTATTTGCATTGTCTGCGAGCGAAACGAATCCAAGGAAATCGAAGTATTGTGATGATGGTGTGCTGGGCATTGATTTGGGCGAATAGTGCAGCCATAGTTCAACTTTTTCGGCTAGAGATAATTTATAAATTATTGTAAATTTAATTGTAATATTTAATTTTTCACTTACGTATCAAATATTGATGAGCCAAAAGTTGTATGCGATAGATTTTAGCTGGCTGTTGAAAACGCAATATAATATCGTGTGTGGCCAATCCGCTGTCTACAGCACTACGCCAACCATGCACAGTGGGTCCATGTGTATTAAGCTCGCTTGCAGGGAAGCCGGCATCTTCATCTGTAATATAAATAATAAATGAGGCCACGGTCAAGCAACAGGTTAACAGTGTTGGTAAACGATAATTCCAGTAAGATAGAGAGAGAGAGAGCGCGAAAAAACAAAACAAAATAAAAGCAAAAAGAACAAATACAAATAAAATAAACAGAGAGAAAGAGAGAGAGAGGGAGAGAGAGATATGAGAATTCACAATTCTTATACGCACACACACACATTCACGTAAACACCTAATAAACAAAAATGTATATTCATTGACTGCATGCATGTATGTGTGTGTGTCTATCGATTACGTGGCTGTGTATGTCATTCTACTGCCGGCTACGACTCGCGACGCTCTTATCTCATTTAATTCTCTTTTATAAGCGCAGCTGACGCTGTTATTCGTTTAGTCGTCATCTGTTTGACCTGTGCGCCACAACACAAATTATTTTATTCTAGTTAATAATCATTCTATTTGTATATTAATAACTAGACAAAATTAATAAATATAACTAAAAACTTAAATATGTCGCAAGAAGTAAAACCGTTATCTGCAGCAGCATCATCTTGGCTGCAAATTCAAAGCATTTTGAATAGCATAAATCATATATTTATCTTTTTAATTGCTGCATTCTTCTTTGTACTTGCGCGCAGTTTGGACTTTAAAGACACGGCAATGCACATGTTCATGACTGGTATCGGTGTAAGCTACATATTTCAAATATTATAGTAAAGTTTCGATCATAAACTAACAACTTATAAAATCATAGATACTAAATATCTTATCGCTGATAACTTTTTGTTTTTAAGCTACATGAATTGCATAAATACAGTAAATGCTCGATAGCTGATTATATTTCTGAACTTGTTATTGAAAACTATTGACATAAATACTATATACATATATATATAGATCAAAATTTTCGTTTGATAATATAGTGAAATATCATTGTACATCTTATCACAGTGGGACAGACAGCTCTGTGTAATCTAGCTAAGTGACGTAATATAGGAATTGTTGGCTATACGAAATGATGATTAAGCTTCACCTAATATTTTTTTTATACTCGGTGCCCATTGGGTACCAAGAGCATATTGGGTTTGTGACAGCAGCAAATGTATGTAACACCCATAAGGAGGCGCCCCCCACCCCACCGCCTCCACAAATCGATAAAAACCATTTTGAACACACCACAGCACCCACACCCAGACAAGCTACATGACTGAATATGTTTCTCTGGGCGTTGTGTAAAAATTTGGTACAGATCGGATAATGAACATAGAAGCTATACACATTTCACATACCAAAATTTGAGAGGCGTCTCTATATACATGTACTTTGGGCACCGAGTATTATATAGTCGAGCATACTCGACTATAGCTTTCTTACTTGTTTTTTTTTTTGAGTGGTTTTCATTTATAAGTCCTAAATAATTACTAAACTATCAGATTAATATCAATATCAAATTATGTTTACCTCACGATGACTATGTAAAACTATAGAAATAATTGTCAATTATTAACATTTGTAACCTTTGTATCTTTACTTATTGTATATTGATAACCTTTACTTTTCATACTTAAAGCTTAATTTATTTTATGATGAAAACCTTTAATACTTTTCACAGTTTCATGTACTTATTGCACAAGCGTTAATGTCACACTATAAACTGAATCCAATAACACGTTGGATATCGCATAAAAATAAGTCTAGATATCATGGCTTGCTGCAATTAGTTGGCGGTACGATGGTCCTGCTGGGTGCCGTGGGCAAATTTACAAACAAGGATGTGCACCTGAACACCTGGCATGGCAGATTTGGTGCGTGTTAACATAAATTGTTTATGGTTCAATGCACATTCTAACAACAGAAATTAACACTAATTTCTATTGACTTTTTTTTTGCAGGTGTGGCAGCTACGTTTGGCTGTGCGGCAAGTATTGTTGGTGGATTGGTTAATTTTTTTCAACCAAAGATTGCCTTGAAAGTAATGCCACCATCTGAACTACGCTTCCGTCATAATCTATTTGGATTGCTTACATTTACGCTGGGCATGACTGCCATATATTTGGGATACTATTCAAAGTTCTTTACCCGCTATGTGGATAATCAGTTTATTCCTGCCATGATGTTAACTACTGTATTAGTCTATTTGCTGACTATTATTGGTCCTGTGGGATCATTGTTGACTAAGCTTAAATACAGAAAAGCTAAGAAGCAAAATTCTTCATAGAGCAGAAAGTTCACCGTAAGCTATAAAGCTACAATGGGTATGTACTAGAGTAGTAGAGCTGGATAACTATTGTAGGTACAGTGGACGCTCGATATATGAATACGAAATATATTAAATAAAATAATAATAATAACAGGTAAATTTTTTTTATAATTATTAAACAAATTTGCGTCCTTTGAAGCGGAACTAAAGCTATTCGTAATTATAATTTAAATGTATAAAAAATTACAGTGATTTATGCAAAGTTTGTATAATTTATAATAGCGTAATGTTACCCTTCATGACATTAACAAACAATAGTTTTGCAGCTCTCTATTCTAGTAAAAAAATCAAAGTTTTTAAAGTTTGCTGCAACAGCAATTTAAGCCATCAATTGTGAATACGTTTGGCATGTTGCCAAAATGAAAAAAGATTTTGTCTGCATCTCAAAATTGGTTATACATAAGCTGTAGACGCCAGACATACAAATGTATTATGACCTGACCATCGGCAATTTGTCAATATTATAATGATTTATATACATGTATATGTTGTGACACTGGCAATTTCTTTTATGATTGAAATGCATTCAAGTTACACGTATAAAAAAAATAAAAATAAAAATTATTCTTGCTCATTTTAGCGCTGTGTTTTGTAAAGTAAATGTAATATGATGTACTTTGTATACCCGGTAACCATTGTTTACTAGGGCTATGATGACTTTGTGACACCAGCAATATGTAATGCCCATAAGGAAACCTGGCTGACCCCATAAAGTATATATGTATATTCAAGCTTAGGATCAATAGCCGAGTCTATGTCCGTGTGTCCGTACGTAACACTTAGATCTTGGAGAATATACAATCTAGAAACTTAATTTTTTCAAAGTGCTTTTAATAGTTGCAGGCAGTTATGATCAGTTATAAAGTTATGATCAGATCAGATCATAAAGTTATGCAAGTTTCAATTTTTTGGGTACCGGATATCATATAGTCGAGCACACTCGACTGTAGCTTTCTTACTTGTTATTAATGATTGTCTTGTTTTATCTATTTTAATTTATAATGTTGATTTTAATAAATTGATTCATGTACATTCATTTTCAAAGGTTTATATTTCTATATGATTTCTAAGTAAGGCGTCACACTCGGCGTATGCGTATTTTTATCGATTTCTCAAGTGCAGTCAAACAGCACGCGAGACTCAACATGAAATTTTTTTCTCAGTGGCAACGGTAACTAAAACAAAGTTCATAATATATTCAACAAAAATGGAAATGAGAACACACAAGAAAAACGTGCACAAGTCATAAAAAAAAATAAAGGTAAAAACTCTTAAATAACTGAGTTTGTTTTACCTGTCGCAAATACAACATTAAATGGTATTTTCTTGGCCATTTCGAATGCCGTTGCACTTTAGAGTAACGCGCGCGTTTACATTTATTGCAAATAATGCAGTAATGTGTTAAACTGTCGATTGATTGATAATAACTAAATAAAATTGAATAAACGACCCCATGCAGTCTGCGGTTGAAACGCATTTGCCGAACTCTCGAATATGTTTTAATATTAAGTGAGGGAGGATGAAGGCCCGGCAGCTGCGTTTACAGCTGAAACAACAGCCACCGAAATATGCAAACAATATTTAACATTTCAATGTTATGTTAATAACAGCAGAAACTGTATGTCCCAATGCCTATGGATTTTCCGTTAGTTTAATTTTATTTTAATTTTAATTTTAGACAATACAAACACAATCAGTATTATTTAAGTAATAAGCTGAATTATATAAATTTTTGTTTTAACATTTCTTTGTTTTAGGCTTTTGCCCATAACTACTTCTTGTAACGTAAGTGTTTATTTTAATTTCTTTAATTTACGATTTAAATTTCAATCAAATGAATCAGTTGAACTAAATGAATTACAAAGAAAGTTCATTGGTTTCGCTCGTTCATTTGACACTATCGTTCATTAGAACTATGTGTCGATAAGTTTTGGCAGTGAGTTCTTATCGATTGTTCTTTTTACTAACTCAAATGACTTGTTCTCTGTTTTGATAAGCAAAATGCCAACAAACAGTCACAAATACAGCATTTTGCTGCCCACATATAATGAAAAGGATAATCTGCCAATTATCATATGGCTAATTGTGAAATACATGAAAGCCAGGTAAGTGTACACATCCAAACAGTAGAACGCTACCTGCACTATAATTTAATTATCTCTCTCTCTCTCTTAACAGTGGCTACGAATATGAAGTGATTGTTATTGACGACGGTAGTCCGGATGGAACGTTAGACGTGGCCCAAGATCTACAAAAAATCTATGGTGAGGACAAAATTGTATTGCGTCCACGTAAAGCAAAACTAGGCCTGGGCACTGCTTATATGCATGGTATAAAACATGCAACCGGTGACTTTATTATTATTCTCGATGCCGATTTAAGTCATCACGTGAGTAAAATTATATTCCATATCAATAAATAGTTTTTATATAATTATGTTCTCTCTTGCAGCCGAAGTTTATACCAGATTTTATTAAACTGCAAGAATCTGGTGATTATGATATTGTTTCGGGCACACGTTATGCTGGCAATGGTGGTGTATTTGGTTGGGATTTTAGGCGTAAGCTAATCTCTCGCGGTGCTAATTATTTGTCACAAGTGTTGTTGCGTCCCAATGCCAGTGATTTGACGGGTTCATTTAGGCTATATAAGAAACCAGTGTTACAGAAATGCATTGATAGCTGTGTATCCAAGGGTTATGTCTTTCAGATGGAAATGTTGGTGCGTGCCCGTCAGCATGGTTTCACAATTGCTGAAGTTCCCATTACATTTGTAGATCGCATCTATGGAACATCAAAGCTTGGCGGCACTGAGATCATACAATTTGCTAAGAATTTGTTATATCTATTTGCCACCACATAAGATCGAGATTATATAGTAACAGAAACATCATCAACAACAACAACAACAACAAGAGCAACAATAAAAGAATAATTTATGAATTTGTAATTTGTAATTTTTGGTTTTTGGTTTTTCTTTATAGCTTTTTGTACATCTGGTAAGTTTTCATTTTGTATTTTGTAATTTTGTATTGTTTTTCAAGAATTTTACATACAACTAATGAATTATGCATGAGAATTTCTTTAGCGATATTTATATAATTCAGAATTATAATTTTTTCATGTTTTTGGTTTTTTTCTTTAGTTCATCATATATATGTATGTATATGTATAATTTAAATAATGATAGCTAATTTTAATTGATTTTTCTGGCTTCAAAATTCGACCACATTAATTACTCAAGTTAAAAACTTTGTGCTGGTTATCGGGATTGCCATAGATTGTGCCACAGTCATCTTCCAAAGCATCGGCAGTGCTGCCGCCATAATTCTTTAATGCAAGTGTCAATAGATCATTGCGATCCTTGAGAGCTACAACAACGTATGCTCCATTTGGCAGTATCTCACAGGTGCTGATCTGTGCTGGTGGTTTGAATACCGCCAAAGATTTTGCTGTGATAAGTAATAAACGTAAGATTAAATTTAAATCTGTAGTTTAAAGAATTTTCCCTTTATTTACCTGAACTCAACTCCCACATTCGTATGGCACTGTCGCGTCCTTCCTTATCGAAGGATAGTAAAACTTTACCCAATGGATCAAGTTTCAAGTATGTCACCGGGGCATTGTGGCCAATGAGCGTACACTTGCAATTACCAGTAACTAGATCCCATATCATGATTTTGGCATCTTCCAGACCAGCAATGACGCAAGCATTCAATTGAGATATGGCCAGTGAGACAGTGTTACAACTTGGCTTCCATTTCTTGAATAAAGTTCCACTCTGTAGATCATAGACGACTATGAAATTTGGTGTCGTCGGTTCGTTAAGCTCTTTGGCTACAACGCATACATAGGATCCCTCATGGGTAATGGCTGACAGTGAGGTAACAAAATCATGATGCGGAATACGTAAATCGTAAAGCAATTTGCGCTGTGACAAATGCCAGACGAGCAGTGGGAAAGGCTTTTGGGTTTCATCGCCGCAGACAAGAATTCTATAAATTATATAAAAATTGTTATTTATTTAAAGGTTGAAAATATAATTCCCAGACACACATACCGTCCATCACCAGAGACTAGCAAAGAGTTAAGAAAACGATCCTCGCCAGCCTTGAACGTAGTTACACAATCACCAGACTCGAGATTCATGAGATTTACATACATGCGATTGCGTGAGAGACAAACCAAATGATTCTGATCATGTTGACCAAAATAGGGCATCTTCTGGTTCATCACACCTTTTAGTGTAACCTGCAAATAAATTTGAACAATTATACATATATATAAAAAAAAAAATCGTTGATAATGCCTCCAGATGCGCTTACCTTAAATTTGCCTTCATCCAAATTGATGACACGAATCTCACGACGACAAAGCACTGCCGCCTCATAGTTACCCACTGGACACATGGCAGTTGGTTGTTGTATACCCTGTAATTCTCGTATGCGACAACAGTTCTTCACATCCCAAATGCAAATCTCGGCACGCTCAGTGGATAATGAAGCTACATAGCAACCAGGCTGTGGCAAATTCGTAAGAACATCATAGCCCATAACTATTGGCTGTGTATCGCCGCCAGCGCCGTCTTCAACAGCATTTGATTGCTTATCATTATTAACAGTGGCATCCAGATCGGCATTGAGAATCTCAAGAAAGGCAAATTCAAGTTCATTGGTATATTCCCACCAGGAACGTATCTTTTCATCATCCTTGAGCATGGATGATTCTTTGAAGCGTGTCTTCAAATAGTATTTCATAAGCGTATAGAACTGTTGCCCATCATAGCTCAGCTCGTGCAGATAACGCACTAGAAAGTGCTTTAGAAAATTGATATGCACATAGCCTGAAGAACCTTCGCTACCAGCTAACCATTCGGCATGGAGTATATCATGCATTAGATGCTCCGGTCCGGTGGCATGCACCTTATTGGCAATCCACTGTAGATCCGTAAAATAGAAGCAATTGAATAATATATCAATCTTATGCGGCGCTGGTTTATCCTCGATTACGGCACAGAAATGATGATAAGGCAGTTTTAAGTACTTTTGATAATTGTAGCTAAAAAAAAAGAAAATAAAATTCAATACATACATTTATATATTTGTATATATATATATATATATTTTTTTTTTTTTTTGTATGCTTACGTTTTGTTGCCAGCGGTGCTACCTTTGAACTCACTATCCTGACGATCAAAGTAGTCGCGCAGCGCTTCATGTACCAGCCACTGCTTCTGCGCATACCTCGCCAGAACGGCACGTCCAAAACTTCTATCTGCTATTCTAATATTCTTAAGACCTAAAAGCATTGGTCCCATCAGCCAGCAAAATTTGGACCACACTTTAAAGGCGACCTGCGCCTCCAGTTGTGTCATCTTTTGAAATACACCTAGGCAATCACTTTCTCGTATGCCCCATGGCGATAGTCTTACGATCAATAGCAATAACTCTACTTGATCTGTGGCAAATTTCGTTTCAAGCACTTGCAAAATTTTACTTGAAATGTCACCAATTTCACTTATTGGCTGTGCCACATGTCCCAACCAGGCTAACCACCACAGTGACTTGGCATGATAAGGCGTCTTGCCATGCAAGGATTTCCAATCATCGGGCAATTTGAGTGCACCATTTGCTGCATAGAAATCGCCACCACCAGAGCTGAGTATATCATGCCATTGGCGTTCGGTGAACTGACGCAAACGCAGGAAACAACGTTGCGGAATTCCTAATTGTGACAATGCGCCAAGCATATCAATGGCATCACTGCCAGAATCACTAGCAGCATCGTCTGGCATTTCCTCATTGTCGCTGACAGTGAGTATTAATTTGCCACAAGTGCCCAACTGCATTGGCAGCCAATCTAAGGCATCATCTCGCTGCAGTTCATCCAATCCATCGATAATTAGCACAAAGAAACGTTGCTGACGTCCCAATATTTCGCGTATAACATTTGCATAGGCTTCCAATGTCTGTAAAGAATTATGTGAGCATTAACATATATAGTTATCCAGAGATAACAATTTATTTCACTTACATGTGATACTTGGCATTGTTGACCTGATTCCAGCACAGACATTTGATTGACAATGGATCCCAGCAGTGAACAGAGATCAGAGGAGCGTGCACTTAAATTGGCGTATCTGAAGTTAGAAAAGAATTTTGGAAGAATTAAATTTAGTTGTAAAAAAAAATGAAATACGTAATATTAAATATATTAATTAAAATAAAATAATTAATATTAATTGAATTTATCAATTTATTAGATAAATTAAAGCAATAGTTAATTAATTTTATATAAATAATAATTAATTTATTTATTATCACTAATTAAATTTTTAGTTAATTCATTTAATAAGTGATATTAATAATTAATATATTAATTTTAATTCATGAAACTAGTTAAATAATTTAAATATTACTAATGCTAATTAATAATAATTAATTCATTTGATTATTAGTAATTATTAAACTAAATTTAAATAACTTGTAAATAAGTAAAAGGTAATAAAATTAAAAAAATATAACTAATTTGTTTATTAATTTATTAATTAATTATTAAATTAATTAAATTTAAATAAATCTATCATTAATTATCAGAAGCATTTGTTAATTAACTATACTAAGTAATATAATTAATTTAATTAATTATTATAACTAATTGAATTAATTAATATAATTAATTTTATTAATATTTTTAATCGATTTATGATTATTGAAACTAACATTCAATTTAAATAATTAATCAAGAAAAATAAAATAATTAAATTAATTTGTTTATTAATTAATTTTCAAATTCAATTTAGTCAAGTTGATTATTAAAATTATTAAAAAAAAAAATGTAACACAAATAATTGTATAATAAATTTTCAGATGCATTTGCTAATTAATTATACAAAATATTAATTAAATAATTTAACAATTAATATAATTAATAATTAATTCATTTTTAAGAGTATCTTTCGACAACACTCACCTCAACACAAGCTGTGCCTCTGGCTTCCATCGATGCACATTCTCCATTATTTTAGACACAAGTACACTTTTGCCACTCCCCCGTGCGCCAGATACAATCAGTGGCTGTGCAGTGCCATCGCGTATATAACGTTTCACATCATTCATAATGTCAAAATTGGCAGAGTTTTGGGCAAGCAGCTTGGAGTAATGACCAATTAATTGCAACTCCTCGAGCAATACACGATCCACGCCCAGCGTGTTATATGGTATACTCTTTTGTTGATGCTCCTCAAAGATACCCGCTAAAGATTTATCCAGCAGACTCTCAATAACTGCTGAGAGCTCTTCATCCAATATATTCATGGTGGGCAATAGACGAATCAGATTCTTTTCGCATAGTTTACTCTTCAGTTCCGAATAGATGCGTGTGATGCGACGTAAGACCTCAAGCTCTAATTGTGTGGCATTATCTGGAGCACGAGAGTATTGAGCACCGGTCTGTATCCAGATGCAACGTTTGGCTAACTCTTGACTCATTAGTACCGTATTATTGATCTCCTGCTCAACGACTGTTGTCAGATATGAATCCTTAACATCATCCGAGAAGAGACGCAAGAGAACCGATAGCAACTCATTCAGTTCACCATTGACCTGAGTGGAGTAGGGATCAATCTGTTGCGTATATAGACGATGGCACATCGGTTGATACGAGTTGTCAATGGTGTACCATTTCTCCAGCAATACTTTCTCGGCATCACTAGCGGCACTCAACACTGAGGTGAAATCTTGACTTTCAATGGTAAGTGGCAACATCGGTGTGCCTAGAGTAGAGCCAAGAAATAGTACCGGTATTATATAGGCACCGGTTACATGGCGTGTTATTTCACACAGACAATTGGCTGCCTCCTCGTGGCCACCCTGTGCCTCTAATGGTGTTTGCGTCCAGCGCTTAACCTCTTGCAGTCTGGAGAAATCCTTTTTGGGATTACCATTTGCTGACTGATCGTGTGTAGATGTCGTTGACGTTGCCGTTGAATCCTTTGTTGTGGTCTCATTGTCATGGACATCGGCTATGATGAAATCGAATCCTTTACTTTGGCACTTGCTTTTGAAATGTTTGTACAGGCTATAGACGACACGCTTGTGCTTCTTGTACTCGGTGCTATTATCGGCTAATATATAGATGACTATCTTCTTGTCCCGTTCAATTTTACGACCGGGCGGTGGTTTACCCTGCAACATGCTCAAGTTACCCATGGCTGGGCTAACATTGCCCGCATCGCTAGGCGCCTGCGCCCCCTGTGAAGCAAGTGTGTCTGCAAATGGAAATATAAATGGAAAAGAAATGAACTTTCGAAGAGAATCTTCCAATTTTATATACTAGCTAGCAATCCTTACCCTTATCTGCTGCACTTGATTTTTGCTGTGTTGACTGTTGTTGCTGTTGCTGTTGTTGTTGTTGCTCTTGCTGCTGTTGTTGTTGTTGTTGCTGTTGCTGTTGATTTCCATTTGTATCATTCGCATGTACTGTCTCGGGCAATGCCTCCACATCTGCCAATGGTGCACGCTTCTCACTGCTCTCATTGCCATCATGATTGAGCAGCGTATCCTTTTTATCACTGCTACTCTCCTGATAAGGTGGAGATCTGTAAATGCATTAAATATTATTTTTTTTATCTGTCTCTGTATATTTCCATTTATATATGTATATTACTCGTCTGATTTCTCGGATCCGCTATCCTTATCCTTCTTCTTCTTTTGTCCCGAGCTGCAAACGTTGCCCATGATTTATTTGTGTTTTGTGCTTCTGTTTTTTCAATTGTTGCTAAACTTAAAATTGACTAATTATGTCCTGAAAAGTAGCAAAATTTCAAGTATTATTAATATGAATTATTTATTTAATATAAAAATTTGATTGCAATAATTTTTGGACTATTTTTTTTTTCAAGAATATTATTGTGGGTTAGAAGTTTGTAAAGCGCATAAGGTGGCAGTTTACCCCACAAAGTATATATATTCTTGATCAGCAGATGCCAAATCTACTTGTCCGTCTCCATTTGTACACCCTATGACCATGAGCTAGCTATATATAAGTCGGATCGGAGCAATCAATCGAAAATTTAGTTGGATTTGCGTTTATTGCTGATTTATACATGTCATCTATATTTGATTTGAATCGGAACAGTATATCATATAGCACTGATTATTGGAAAATTTACTATTCGTATGAAAAAATTTTCTTTTAGGCCTGCAAGAGCATAAAATCTTCGGTACGTTGAATATAACATTTCTTTCTTCATGTTTTCATTATTAAATAATAATATTGTATTATTTTTACTTTATATTATAGTAATATATTTATTTATAATTAATTATTAATTTTAATTTTTGTTTGACCTTAGATAAAAAAAACCAAAAATTACAAATCTTTGTAGCATACTTTTTTAACGTATTTTGCATTGCATATTTTAATTATAATTACTAATTATCATTTAGCATTTGTAAATTAAATGTTTTTTTTTATTATAAAATTAAATGTAAATATATTATGAAATTTTTCATTTATTCTATTTAAGTAGATTTATTTTTCACTTTTAATTCAGTAACAGATTAAATTATAAACTCAGGAATTAATATTAATTAAATTTTAAATAAATGCAAATCGAATTAGCTGTAAAATTAATACGAAAATAAAATTGAACATCTCGTAGATTATTAAGATTTAAGTCTTTGTTTAGCTATATATATATCGAGTCCCATACACTCACACATTAATATGCTCGCCCTGAGTTTCTCAAGTGCCTTCATATCGATTAACTGCTAGGAAAAGGGCGGCATAGTGGGCAGAGCGTTGTGGATTTGAAAATGCTTAGGCTTAAATTTGATGCCCAGGTACACATAAAACATGGCAGTTGGGGTAGTGTAAGGAGAGTGCGAAGGCGGGAACGGGGGAGGAAATGTAAATACACAATCTCATCATCATACACACACAGACACATACACACTCATGACTTGGTCTTGGCTTAAAATCTTTATATATACTACATATATTACATATGCATATGTGTATAATATAATCTGATATGGGAAATCTAAAGATTTACTTAAGCATATTTTCTGGTAAATATTTAAACTTTTTCCACGTTTTCCACTTTCCACAACAGGTCAATGACAAAAACAAAAAAACAAAAAAAAAAAACAGAAAATAAAACGACAAAGGGAATAATAAATCATGATAAAGCTTAAAAGTCCTGAGAGACAGACATACATTGAGAAAAGGTGAGAGACAGAAAGAGAGAGAGAGAGAGTGACAGAAAGCGCGCGAGCATGTTGCAGTGAGAGTATAAAAGCTCTCATGCTTAAACGCATGCTCTCTGCTCAAGTTCTATAGAGATTTTCTACGTTTGAATTGGCATTGGCGTTAATCAAGAGGCCGCCGCACAGGCCAGGCCGTGGTCGTGTATGCCTGTGTGTGGTTGTGTGTGGCTGTGTGTGGCCGTGTGTCAGTGGTTCAGTCGTTTCGTTGGGTGGTTCGTTCGCTTTGGGTAGTTTTTTAGCTTGGGTTTTGGGTTTTCTTCATGGGTTCGTTGGTACCGTCGTTGCGTCGTTGGTCTGGTCTGGTCTTGGTCTGGATTTTTGTGTACACGCTTGAAAATTGTTGACGCGCAAACTGCTTGCTGTCTTCTGTCTCCTGTTTCCCTTCTCTAACGCATTCTCCGTCTCTCTTTCTTTCTCTTTCCAACATGCTGTGGGATAGCCTTCGTCTGATTCTGCTGCTGCTGCTGATTTGCTATGTTTTTCATTTTTAGTTAAATATTTATTGGATATCAAAATATTTTCAATCGCGCTACATTTTTTTTTCTTCAGTTTCAGTTTGCGCTATAAATAAACACATTTTTATATAGAGAGATATTTGTATGTATGTATTCTATTTTTTTTTTTGTTTGATTTTCCTTCCTTTTTATTTGGCCATTTGGGTTCGACATATTTTGTCGCGCATTTGTCGCATTTATTTTTTTTCTTTTCATTTTATGTGAATTTTGAATTTTCTCAATAGCAATTAATATGTCAAAGTATTTCTTTAATAATCGTCGCCTCATGTTGTATATATGAATCTATTTTTTTTTTTTTCTTTTTTATATCATTTGCTTTTCACATATGCCACTTACACTGACCGCAATATGTCTGTGTATGTGCGTGTTTTTTTTTTCATTTCTGTCTGTCTGTCTGTGTATGTGTGTGTGTGTGTGTGTGTGTATGCATCGTTTAGTTGCTTAGTTTGATTTATTTAAATACACAAATTTCTGGCACTTACTTTTCTTTACGCGCTTTTCGCACGCCTGCCGTCTGCCGTTGCACCCCCGTTGTCGCGCAGTGTGCACCGTGCAGCACGCACCACAAATCCGTAAAACACACCGTAAACGAGCCCGAACCCGCGCACCCGTTATCGAAACCCCGCCGCACTTACACCTCGCCCCCTACACGTTCCCGTTCCCGTTCCTAATGCGAACGAATCTAATAAAAATACATTTCCACCCACTGCACTTGCACTTGCCGTTATTTGTTTTTCTTTTTCCCTCTTATTTTTCTTTTTCTTTTTTTGTTGTTGTTTTCTTTCTTTTTTTAGTTTTGATTCAATTCAAAGCGCTTTCAATTAATTGCTTAATCAAATAATCAAAACGTTTGCTTCACATTTGCACTAAGACATTTTTCGTACTTCCAACAAACAAACAACAACGACAACAACAACAGCAACCAAAAGAAACGAATAAAAAAATATATGTGTGCGTATGTATGTGCGTATGTGTGTATTATACTATTTTTTCTTTTCTTTTCTATTTTTTTTTCTTCTTTTGCTTTTCTTTTTTGAATAGTTTTTCCCGTTTTTGTGCGTTGTGTTCCGTGCCGTGCGTCGTTCTGCCTGTGAGCGTTGGAAAATTTCTCGTTGCCGACGATGAAATATGTTTAAGCGCACATGTTTGTGTGTTTGAGTGCGACAGAAAAGCTGCGTGCGAGAGCTTTCACACTCTCTAAGTTCATAACGAGGGCTGCAATGCATTAAGGAAAATGTTAGTAGAATGTGAAAATAAAAAAAAGAGTAGTAGAACTTTTGAACGTTGCGACCGTTAAAAAAGGCGCAATAAGAATAAAAAAAAGTTTAATTTTTTTATCTTTGTTTGAAAACAAGTTAATGAAAATGTTGAATTAATTTTTCATTTAAATATTTATAAATTGTTTTCAATGCTTTTTTTTTTAAATTAAAACAAAAATATAGCTAAAAAAAATTATTGTAAATATTTGATATGAAAGTTTAAATAAATTAATTATAAAATTATTACGTTCGTTTAGCACTAAATTTACACAATATTTTAAATGTTCATTTTTAATTTTTTTTTATATAAATAAATATAATGATGCACTTAGCCAAGACACAAACCATCTTCATATGCAGATTCAGTATTGCGATGGTCGTTATTGTTGACTATTAAACTCTCGGAACATTTATGCTACTGCTACTGCTACTGCTGCTGCTGATGCCGATGATGCTGTTGCTGCCGATGCTAATACTGCTGATGATGCCGATGCTGACGCTACTCTCACGAACAGTTTGTGAGTTGTGTGAGAGGCAAAAGCACCAAACTTTCAGCAGCTGGGCTGCATTTCGTGTTGTTTCGTCCTAGTGTGCAGTTTGCAATTTTAAATACAAAATAAACTTTAATAAAAAATTGGGAAAATTAATTAATAAATAATTAATCAATATTATTAAAAAAAAAAAAATTAAAATGCAACAAATATAAAATTTTACAAATAGAATTTGTAACACCACGAATTAAATTAACAAATTGGCAAAATAAAAAAACGTAGAACAAAATGAATCGTCTGCTGTTGCAGTGTCTGGTGACAACGATTCTTGTCTATAAAGGTAAATTATATAAAAAAAAAATAAAAACTGTAGACTTAAGTTAAGAAATATGATTCGAAGCCTAAAAAAAAAGAAAAACAGAGAAAAATGTATAATCAGACTCTTCAGATTTTATTTATTACTTTCAACAAAATTGCTTAAAAAAATTTCTTGCTAAAATTGAAAATTGAATATGTATGCTGTATGCTGTATGCTGCTGCTCTTGGGCTGTTGGTTATATAAGCAAATTCGCCAATGCGCAGGTCAACAAATACTTTTCCCAACGAACCAAATACGATTCAATGCACAGATTCGTCCTGACTCGGCACATTCGGCACATGTGGCACATGTACATCAACGAGAAATGGGTCAATGTTTTTGTGGGCAACTCAGGCAACGAGGCCTGGTTTATCAATTTCTCTTTCCGCCTCGCTCGTTCTCTCGCTCAGCTATTTCTCTTGCACAAATCTATGACGCTTCTCAGCTTACAATGTATGATTTTTTAACTGTTGTTCTATGGTCAGAGCAAAACAAACACGAAACAAGAATCAAAACAAACACAAAGAGACGCCAATCATGGGGTTGGGTTGAAGTCTCTAGTTTATCAGCTGTCTAGAGTCTAGACTTTTAATAAATTCTAAGAGTTTATAGAAACTTGAAAGTTTTAATAGCAAAAAAAAAAAAAAATAGAAAAATTGAAAAATGAAATTATGAAATTAATATTGCAATCAAATGAAAATTAAAAGATTTAAATTAAATTTGTTAATTTAATTGAAATTTAACCTAATGTCTATGCGTATAATCTCTTGTATTTATTTCACTTACAGTTATCGCTGTGCCAACCACCAGCAGCACAGTGAACGCTAGTGGTTTGACTACCACTGAAATACCGCAGCAAGATGACGATGATGATGATTGGGATGAAGGCGATGATTCACTTGAATCCGATGATGATGGACGTGTCTATAAGAATCCACGCAACTCTCCATCAACAGAGTGTCCACGCGATGAGGAGCAAGCAACATTGTTAGGTCAGAAATGTTTGCGTAAATGTTCATCCGATGAGGATTGTAAGAGCAAGAAGAAGAAATGTCTATGTGATGGCGTCTGTGGCAATTCATGCATTAAGCCGGGTTAGTTTACAATATTCTACAACAATTTCATTAAATATATTCATAATAATATTATTTAAATTTTCACTTAGATCGCGAATGTCCTGAATTGGCACAACCAAGTTTGGGTCAGGTTACTGTTGCCGGACGTCACTTTGGCGCAAGGGCTTCCTATGCCTGTCCGCATGGCTATCATGTTGTCGGTCTTCAGAGTCGCCTCTGCCAAGCTGATGGCAATTGGGCTGGCGCTGAACCCGCCTGCAAGCAAAACAGTAAGTGAATTTAGAATAATTCAAATATATCCAACTTTTTATTAACAATTTTTTATCCTGCATTTAATTATAGTCTACTGTTTGAAGCCACCACAGATTGAACATGCTCGTAATTCAGCTTTGCCGGAACAGGAAACTTTCGATTTGGATTCAACAGTTCAATATCACTGTCATACGGGATATGTGACCAATGGTTTTCCGCGTGCCAAGTGCTTGGCCATCGATAATCAGGCTAGCTGGTATGGGCCGGATATACAGTGCGAACGTAAGTTCCAATAGATTTAATTCAAACCTAAGACTATTCACATGAATATAATAATAAGTATAAATATGAATATGAATATAAAATATAAATATAAATATGAATATGAATGTATGAATATGAGTATATGAATATGAATATGAGTCTAAGAATAAGAATATGAAATATGTGTATATGAGTATGAATATATGTATATGAATATGAATATATGGATATGAATATGAGTCTAAGAATGTGAATATCAAATATATGAATATGAATATTTGAATATGAATATATGAATATGAATATATGTATATGAATATGAATATATGGATATGAATATTAATATGAGTCTAAGAATATGAATATCAAATATATGAATATGA
The DNA here is from genome assembly GCA_037044475.1 of Zaprionus obscuricornis. Classification (NCBI taxonomy): domain Eukaryota; kingdom Metazoa; phylum Arthropoda; class Insecta; order Diptera; family Drosophilidae; genus Zaprionus; species Zaprionus obscuricornis. The sequence continues at coordinate 11,419 of JBAMBR010005228.1, read as the reverse complement.
ATATTTGAATATGAATATATGAATCTGAATATATGAATATGAATATGAATATATGAATATGAATGTATGAGTCTAAGAATATGAATCTGAATATATAAATCTGAATATATGAATGTGAATATATGAATATGAATATACGAATATAAATATGAATATACGAATATGAATATGATTATCAACATGAATATAAATATTAACTCGAATTTAATTATAATTAACTATAAATTTTTCATTTTTTCCATCCCTTCACTGTGACTACCACTACTACAGCTCGATCCTGTGGACAACCTCCAGATCCGGCCTATGGCTGGCATGCCGGTGAATGTTATACCTATGGCTGCAAGATAACCTATAATTGTGGTACTGGTTACGAACTGGTTGGTAAATATGAACGTTATTGTCAATCAGATGGCTCCTGGACACCCAAGGAGTTGCCGACGTGTGTGTGTAAGTATGAAACGTTATAGAAATATTATAATTTATTTAATTATTGCTTTATAATTTTTATTAATTCCCTTAAAGCAAATGTAACCACAACCCAAGCAACGTTGTCCTAAGCGGGACGATAAAACTATTCGATCTATCTATATCCGTTGAAATAAACTCAAAATGCGGACGAGCTCGAAAATCGACTTGAATCTCGATGCTCATAATTTTCAATGTTCCTTTTATCCAAAATGCAAACAACCAAAAAGTTTAAAATAATAATAATAAAAAAAAATCTTGTTAAATCTTGTTCAAATCATTCAAAGATAACGTTAACTAACCAAACTGAAAACTAAGAAATCAAAAAAAAAAAAAAACTAAAACAAAAACAAAAACCTAAACAAAGTTTACTAACAAATTGTTCAAATTTTATGTAAAAGTTGTTGTTGTTGGACTAGAAATGTTTAATTATTTCAATAAATAAAAGTTACCACAAATCTTAAGAACAAAAAAAAAACAAAAAACTTCAGTTGTTTTATTTATTTCTTTACTTTGTATGGTCTCTTGGTGGAGTATTTGATGCAAGATTAAGATTTTTGGTAACTTTTAATAAATCCTGAACCGGTTCATGACATTGTTAAGGGTAGTTTCATCCAGAATTTCCAGTTCAAGTAGGGGTTATATTTCTTCAAACTTAAAAACAAACCACTAATTGAACCGCTTTAACGTTAACCGAGCCGGTTCTGGGATAACGAGATTTGAAACAAAATAATGAGAATTGAGATTTATTTTTTTGAAAGTAACTAATTATCACCTTGATTAGGAATTACTATACCTTATATAATTTCGAAGCTTACTTCACATTTTTATTTACTATTGTATCCCCTTCTTCCTGCAGTGGTCACTTCTGTGGTTTGTCCCACGCCAGAAAATCCAAAGAATGGCAAAGCAACCTATACAACACTCGCGTACAACTCTGTGGTGAGTTATGAATGCCGTTATGGCTATACTCTGGTGGGTGAGAGTTCTAGTCGTTGTGGAGCCAGTGCCAAGTGGAGTGGAACAGTCCCTAGCTGTAAAGGTATTTTATAAATTATCAAATATGAAGTTAGAATAAGATACAAAACTCACACAATTTTTTACAGAGATCAATTGTGGTCATCCGGGTGTACTGTACAATGGATGGATTGAAAATATTGAAGCTGGCACTGGATTAGGAGCAAGCATTATATTCCGCTGTCAACCAGAAATGTTAATTAATGGATTGGGCTCAAGTGTTTGTCAAATTGATGGACGTTGGCGTAATGCATTACCAGAGTGTCTGGCACCTTGTGTAGTGCCCACTATATCGCAAGGTTTCGTAATACCCATTGAAATAACTACAGATGAGAATGGAACAACGATTATAACACAAACAACAACCACAACTCAATCACCAACTCAAATCTTGGGCGGAGTGGAGAAAGTGAAACATGGCACAGCATTGGAAGTGAAATGTGATGAGAACTATGAGTTTCCCGTTTCACTACTTAGTCCACCAACATGTAACAATGGCACCTGGAGTATTATACCACGTTGTGTGCCCGCCAGATGTAAGAGTATGCCAAGGCCACCGAAACATGGCATGGTTATGGCACCGAAAACAGAGCATGGCATGAAGGCAAGATTTAAATGCAAGGATGGCTTCAAATTGGTCAGTCCTGAGGGCAAAGATGTTACCGATCCCCATGATTATGTGCTAACTTGTTCCTTTGGCAATTGGACCGGTGAGACACCCAAATGTGATGAGGTCTTCTGCTCCTTTCCGGGTTATATACCCAATGGCAAGGTTCTTCTTGTTGGTAACATGGGACTCTACGATTATCGTCCGTACGTAAAGAAGATTGTCAATAACAAACAGATTATGTATGACTGCGATAAAGGATACGTTCTGGAGGTGAGTTAATCATATATCTGAAATAATTCCTCATCCAAATCCAAGTCATAATTGACAGGTTGGTCCACCTGGTGCCACATGCGTTGGTGGCAAATGGCGTCCATTAGATTTGCCACAATGTTTGCTTGGTCAACATCCGCGTCTGCGTTGGAATCGACGTCGCCGTCGACGTTCATTGCAGCTGCGACAATTGCGATCAGTTTATTTGTTGCGACGTCAACGTGAAATACAGCGACAGTTGGCCGAGCAACGTGATATGCAATTAGCAGGTAAATGACAGGCATATGCATGTATGAATTTGTTTTAACATGTCTATTTATGCAATATTTCAGCTAAAACATTAGAGAAACGATTTAAGCGCAGCGCCCATGGCAATCCAAATGCCAACCCAAATAATAATCCTAATTCGCATACAAATCTTAGGCCAACGGATATCGATTTGGCCTATTCGAAATACTATCAAAAGATCAAGGAACGTTATCAGCGTTATGTACGCAAAATACTTGGACACAATCGATTGGTCAAGAATCAGCACCAACAACATCAACAACAACAGCAACAGCAAAATCACCAGCAGCAACAGTCACATTTACAAGAAGGACATTGGTATAATCACTACAATAATCCGGAAATGATAATGACACGTAAATCAACGCATACTTTGGATTTAAATGATGTTCCCATCGCGAATGTTAATCAAAATCGTGCAACAATTGAACGTAGTGCAAATGAGGCTACATCGGCAGCAGCCGTTGAGCGGCGGAAACATGTGAATGCGACACGTGCCTTGATCGAAAAGCTCAAGTCACAAATTGTGCGACGTCGCCGTAAGCGCAATACTAGCATAAGCTCGGCTCCACCATCAGCAGCTACATTGCCCGATGCGGATTTGGATACCAGTGATGGCGGAGAGGCAAGTAAGGCAGCTGGCGGAAAACGTTTACGTGGTCCCTGTGAGGAACTTGATTGGGATTCATTTGCTAACATAACCACAGTGCGTCCAGGTAAAGCACCAGGACGAAATTCGGTTGGAATTATGCTTCAATTGGAATGTAATGCTGGCTTTAAGCTCAATATTAAGGGTGAGAATGCAACGGCACGTTGCATACGTGGTATTTGGAAACCGGATATACCGAAATGCATGTCCGCGCCTTGCTTAGTGCCAGCGGTCGAGCATGGAAAATATTACAAGGTTGAACCACATACAAAACAATTGAGCGATAAACCATCATTGACACCACTGTCGACCTACGAGGAGATTCAGTCCAATGAGTTTATAACATTGGAATGTGAAGATGGTTTCAATATACAGGTAAAAGTTTGGATACATATAATATATAGATGTAGAGTATTTATAACTTACCTTAATCCTTCTTTATAGGGATCAGCACAATTGCGTTGCGCGCATGGCTCATGGTCGGTCAATGCCTTCTCGGAGTGCACCTCGGTGCCGTGCACCTTGCCCAATATTCCAGGTGTCATCTATGAGGTGAGTTTACATCAGTCCTTCAGTAAGATTGATCTGGTAAATCTTTTTTTCGCATTCTTAGGGCGGTTATCGTGCTGGTTTAACTATTGGACATGGCAGCACCGTGAGTGTTCGTTGTGAACTATCGACCAATGCCAATCCCATAGAGATGTCCTGCCACAAGGGTATCTTAACACCACCTAGTATACCATGCGAATCGGGTTTACGTAAATCACGCCAAGAATTGGAACATGCCACATCCACTTCATCGCCGGCTTCACATAGCAAACAAGTTGAGCACAATGAATTGGATGCACATAATCATCATGATAACAATACGGATGAACATGAGGATTACAAAATGTGTGGTTATCCAAGTCTCACGGAAAATGCTTTGGTCTACAAGTGAGTCTAGTTATGAATGGATCTTAAATTTCCAAGTTATCAAATTTTCCTTAATAGAAATGTCGATGGTGAAATAGATGGCATCTATGAAAGTGGCACGGAGATTTTCTTTAATTGTATTCCCAATGCGGCTGGCGATCGACAAACTTGGCGCATTATCTGCGATAATGGACAATGGATAGGACGCTCCTATAATTGCGGTATGTTTATTTTGTACGATATTATTTTGCTTACTTTAATGGAATTCCTCTCTTTACATACAGAGAATGGAACCTGTTCCTTTAAGAATAACGAACCGAATGTGGTAAGTTTTTACAATGATCTTGAGATTCGTGAGGATACCGTTGATTTTCCACCTGGTGCTACTATTATATCTAGGTAAGTTAAACATACATACAATATGCTCTCTGATCTGTGTCTATAATCTACTTTCCACTGCCGATAGATGCGTGGATATTGGTAAATTTTCGATGACTGGTAGCCATGAACGAACCTGCATACATTCAGAGTGGACCAATACTAAACCCGTGTGCTCAGGTCTTAATCAAGAGAATGATTATGCAAGTGAGTAGCATTGTTCCCATCTATTATTTCCCCATCTTCCCACCCTAATCTAATCCTAATCCTATACAACTATACAACTATAAACAAAACAACGCACAGTGGAAAAGGCGCCAACTATACTATTTCGCCATCAGAATGGACCGATTGCACAGAGTAACGATGGCAAATTGATTGTCTATCCGGGCACAACGGTGCATATGGAATGTCTATGGATGCGACGTTTTGGCAATCCCAAGTGGAATGTCAGTCATAGCTTCAAGTGGGTAGCGTCGTGATCCATCTCTTAAATATTCAAAGCTGTAAACAAATGATTCACTTTTTTCATTTTGTTCAACTAAAACAAAAGTTTCAATCATTAATTCCCTAAATTAAAGTTTCATACAGAGAATTATTACAATCAATCATCAATGAAATAGAAAATTTCATTCTCAATAACAATTTCTCTGAGTGTAGAAATTCCATTAAACTTTGTTAGTTAGAACAAGTGAATGAACTTTGAATATTTCATTGAAAAGTTTATTAATTGAATTGTGAATGAATAGAAGCAAAAAAAAAGTGAATCATTCGTTTATAGTTTTAATTGAATCTATTGAAAATTTTATTCATTTGTTTTTTGTTATTTTTTTTTATAGAAATTATACTGAAGGTTGGGTAACCGAAGCTGATCAGAATCGTGACTCAACGCTAGAATATCGTTTAAGTATATTCGATGCAGTGGCCGAGGATTCGGGAATATATTCATGCATGACACCAGCACGTCATGAACATGCCGTTGAGGTGGTGGTCAAGGCAATCAATTGCCCAGAGATACCAATACGACGGGGATTGATTGTAAATACAAATGATACGAAATTGAGCACACGCGTACTGTTGTCCTGTTCCAATGGCAACTCGTTGTTTGGCGCATCGGAGCTGTTTTGCTTGCCCAGTGGCAATTGGAGCGCTCTGTTGCCGGTTTGCGAGAGCGTGGAGTGCGGTGATATTCCGCTAATGCCAAATAATGTTAGCTCACCGCGTGTCTCAGTGTTGTCACGTGAGGTGGGCGGGCGAGCGGCATTCTCGTGCTCCTCGGGTTACGGATTGCGCGGCCCATCAGAGGCCATCTGTTTGCCAACGGGCGAATGGGCGACACCATTTCCTACATGTGTCGAAGTGCAATGCGATAATCCAGGTGCACCGCAAAACGGTTACGCCCAGGGCTCGGCACCATATCGTGCCGGCGATGTGGTCCAATTCAATTGCAACCCGGAATATATGATGCAAGGTCAGCCAATAATTGCCTGTCAGGATAACGGACGCTGGTCGGGCGGTTTGCCCAAATGTGTACAAGCATGCTCGTATCCCGGCACCGCCATCAGCGGTCGCATGTCCTCGGTCAAATTTTACTATGCCATTGGTGAGAGCATCACCTTCACTTGCGATGCTGGCCTTGAGCTGCGTGGCTCCAAGGTTCTTAAGTGCATGAAGAATGGTAAATGGTCTAGTGCAATACCTACTTGTGTTACAAATGATGCGCCCCCTGGTGCTGTCGGCACCAATAAGCATCTGGCTACAATGGGCTAAGGACAGGTCAAGGTTAAATGCAATTGGAAAAAAAAAAAAAACCAAAAACAAATACATTGAGTTGAAAATCAAAGTGATACTAATACATACATATGTACGAACTAAATGCACATTCCAGATACACTAAAAAACTAAATCAAAACATAAACACACACGTATACTTATATCGACTTCTTGCGATTCAACAATAATTGTAATTGTTTTATGTCGTCATTTTAATATTAATAAATGTTCAGTCAAAAATAATAAGAATAACATTTGGCGCCAATAACTGTGAAACTGCATATCGATAAGTCGATAAATAATATTTACATAACAGTTCATATGTATCATATGTAACAGTCTGTTAACAGTCTCATTTGAGTGTATCTAAATTTGTTTCTGACTAACCGATAGATATATACCCTATGCGTAGGATAAGACATTTTAAAGATATTGAAATAGTAATAAATGAATTAAATAAATAATAAAAGGATTTGATATTTAATATTTGTTTTTAAATTTAAATCGTAATTCTCTAAAATATATATTTAATTATTATTATTATTCTGAATTTTAATTTCATATTTAGCAGATTTAATTATATTGTTTATTAGTATATAGCGACAAAACGTACAAACATTTCAAATGACTCGCTTATAATGATGTTGCGTTTTTAGCATTGTTATTGTTGTATGTTTGTACATTTGTATGTATGTCCACCTTAAAAAAATGTTAATCCCGCGCACGTTCGCTCATATGTTTAACTAGTTCGCTTTGCAGTGGAACTTCTCTCTGTGGTGCGAGACGCGAGTAACCAAGCATTCATTTGTTTTTCCACGTCCGAGAGTGTGGCACGTCGTGTGGGTGGTGTGCGCGTGAAAGACGACGGGAACCTTTCGTTTTTCGCGTTTTGTTTTTGTATATATTTCGAACAAAATACGTCTATAATTGTGTATATAGTGTAGTTAATTTTGATTAATTCATTAATTCAAAACAATCCACAATAAACTGATTCGATGTCATGTAATATCCAAAAACCAATAAAAACACAACAAAGTCATTCATTATAAAACGTGCAAAAAACGTGCGTCAGTGTATGTGTATGTGTATATGTGTGTGTGTGCGTGTGTGTGAGTTAGTGTAAGCGTGTGTGAGTCCCAGTGTATGTGTGCGTGAGAGTGTTTTTGTTGTCGTTGTTGTTGTTTTTTTGTGTGTGGCCCGCCTGCTCAGGACGAATTTACATAGCTAAACAATTAAATTTAAGGTGAGTTTAATAATGTGTTAAAAATACAAAAAAAGAACAGCTGACGCATGCACAAATACACGCAGTCAGAAAGAAAACAACAACAAATGCAGCAACAGCAGCAGCAAGCGCAATTATTTCTGACAGGCAACAGCAAAAAACAAAATGAAAAAAAAAAAAAAACATTACCTTGCCTGAGCCCCAGCCCCTTACACACAGGCCCCGGCCCCGTTGCCGTCCCCTTTTGGCAGCAGCAGCAGCCAACGCTTCAAGGGCGATGAACTACAACAACAACAACAATAAAATGAAGAACAAAATACAAAAAGCAAAGTCAGAAGAGTGTGACAAAAGCTTCGTGATTTACTTTGAATTTGCACAGTTATTCTCAACTTAATTGTTGTTGTTATTATTATTAATATTGTGACTGCTGCTGCTGTTACTGCACTATTTTTTTTTTTTGCACGAAGATTTGAATTTGTGGGCGTCAAATGACGCGATAACAACAACGACAGTGATATCTTGTTTATGGTGCGAAGAAAATCAGTGATAGGTGTTGTTGTTTTTGTTGTTATTATTATAGTTGCTCTTGTTGTTATTAGTAGTAGTAGTATTATTGTTATTGTTGTTGTCGTCAATGCCACCCCACGTAACGTATTTTTTTTTCTCTGCCGCTACTCTTACTGCTTGCTCAGTGCTCTGTTACTGCAAGACTCAAGCACGCAGGCCCCGACACGCGCGCAACAGTATCGTCAGAGTCGACGACGACGACGCCGTGCCGTTGGCGTAGGCAGCAACATAAATGTCAGTGTGTTAGTGGGGGGCCCGCTATGCGATGATGTTGTTGCTGCTTTTGTTGTTTGCCTGCTTCGTATCTCAATACAAATACTTGTTTGCTCTTTATTTTTTTTTTATTTTTCTTCTTCTGTCTGTTGTTCACTTTAAAGTGCGTAGTCACAAAATTGGGTCAATGTTGCCATTTGACCCTATCTTCGAATATGATATTGTTATTTTTGGCATTAACGGTAAAAGTAAAAGAGATTAGACTTGTCAGAAATATGGATTATGAACGCGTACTCAGAATAATTCTCGACTGTAAATCGACTGTTTATTTAATATAGGTTACATATATATGTACATACATATATATGTATGGATGTATGTATGTATATAACAGACAGCCTCTCATGCATATGTTAACGAGACATTAACATTAACATTATGACGCATTTTACACGTAGAAAAGTCATTAACATCTACAACTTCTCACTTGACTTTCCATCTCTCTCTCTCTCTCTCTCTCTTATGCACGCACTGTTAGTAAAAGTAATTATTATTACTGCTGCTGTTATTGATGCTGTTGTTGTTCTTGTTGTTGTTGTTGTTGCTTGCTGATTGATATTTGCTTGAGGCGCGGCATTTGTCTATGCAAATAGCAGGAACTACAAAAATAAATGAATATTGTTGTTATTGTTATCAGTTCATAAATAAACAATTAATGATGTAATTTTTAATCGGCAGTCACAGATTAAACATGCCGCACACATATTATATTTTAAATACAATATACAAATACATATACATAATACACAGACATTGTGTATGTGTGTATATATTAAGTGAAATTGTATTTAATGAATATCGATAGACAATGGTAATTAATCGACAAAAAATTCTGCGTAGTTTGAGAGGTCAGAGAAGGAAATCATTAATCACAGTGGTGTAAGTTATCGCAAAGTGCGTCGCACTCACTTTGCCATTTCTCCGTTTTTAGCCAGAATCATGTGTTGGCGGTTGCGTTGGCGTTTTGCGTTTGCGTGTCACGTCTTTTGTTCTGATTCTTGTGATTCTGCTGCTGCTGCGACTGTTGCTGCTGCGACTGTTGCTTTGCTTTGTTTATTGTTCAGCATGTGAGAGAGCAGCTGGCTTGGGGCCAATGTACTGTTTAACCGTTGTATGTAAACATACATAATTGTGTTTGATATGCGTTGCTGTTAATTGACTCTGTCTGTGTTATCGATAACAGCTGCTGTTGCTGTTGCTGGTGCTGCTGCTGCTGCTGCATTTCCTTCATCTACACACTTGTCATATACTACATACATATGTATGTACATACATATATATATATTTATTTTATTTTTATTTCCATCGTCTTGTCTTCAATTTAAGTAGACAAAAGGCAATGCCAACTCATTGTCGTCGCCATGTCTGCGCCTTTGTCTGAGCGCCGATACCTGCAGTTAGTTTGAAATACAAAACCTATGCGTGTGTGTGTGTATGTCTGTGTACATATGTACATAAATACATGCATACGGCTCGAAATCTCAGCTGTCTCATTTATGACCTGTCTCAACAATGTTAAACACAGCCAGCCAGCCAGCCCCCTTTCAATTTGTATAGCCTTTGCACCCTCTTGATGCCTTTATAAGTAGCATCACTAAGCATATAATATATAGAGGCACCAAACAGCGAAATTTAGCTATACTGATGCTATAGCAACAGCAGGTCCCACACTATTCGGCAAAAAACCGAACGCTTGTCGGAGAGTACACAAGAGCGTAACGAAAAATAGTTCTCATTGTCGATTTGACAGCGGCTGCGTAAGCACGGACTGTTTCGATCGCACAATAATTTTTTTTATGTGTGCGTGCGTGTACATATACATGAGGTTATGTGTTGGTGGGTGCAGACATTGTAACAACCCCGAAAATTTGATTTTTTAACTCTTCACTTCGCTTGCTTTTATGTGTAGAGACAAAAGAATAAGCATCCAGCAAGAGCTGCTCATGTTCTGAACATGACCTACACTAATGCGTCGTTGCCAATTTGCACTTGACTCACTTCACTAACTTATTGATTTCATGTCCCTATTTTTTATTTTTGGGTTTAAGATATTGAATATATTGATATCTAATTTAATCTACTATTATAAACATATACTATTTTTCTATTTTTACGTATTAATAAAATTATAAGTTATGCAAATATATTCAGATATTTTTATTTGGTAATGTTACAAATAAAAAAAACTTTTTGTTTTGATTATGAGCGCACGCGCATATTTACAATTTTTATACTATTAAACCTGTGATATAAAAAACAGGCCGCCGCTCGATTTAGTTCCCGATTATAAGCATGCTCACTTTAATCGGTATCCAGGGAACATCACGGGGAGCCATTGCAATATCAATGGGGTCATCATTTGTTGACCTTCGAGTGACTTGAGCTAATTAAAAGTTTGCATTAAGTGGTGAGCTGTACTAATACAATCCGATGCTTTTTGAATCATGCCATTATCTCTAAGATGTTGTCATGAAAATAATACTAAAACAGAGTACTGGTAATTGTAGTCAGATGATGATTTGTCATTAAATGTTGTAGAAGAAACAAAAAGATAACTGTCAGCGAAGCAAATGACCAAGATCATGATTGCGACAGTCACTTTATTTTATTTGTAACATTACCAAATAAAAATATCTGAATATATTTGCATAACTTATAATTTTATTAATACGTAAAAATAGAAAAATAGTATATGTTTATAATAGTAGATTAAATTATATATAAATATATTCAATATCTTAAACCCAAAAATAAAAAATAGGGACATGAAATCAATAAGTTAGTGAAGTGAGTCAAGTGCAAATTGGCAACGACGCATTAGTGTAGGTCATGTTCAGAACATGAGCAGCTCTTGCTGATGCTTATTCTTTTGTCTCTACACATAAAAGCAAGCGAAGTGAAGAGTTAAAAAATCAAATTTTCGGGGTTGTTACAATGTCTGCACCCACCAACACATAACCTCATGTATATGTACACGCACGCACACATAAAA